>OX465109.1:6125206-6292706 GCA_949987565.1 Luidia sarsii
AGAGGCTTTCATTTCAAACCCAGCACTAATATTTCTTCTGAAACACCCATCTACACACAACCCCGTGCCTTTCAGAATACACGACGACAGAGCCAACAACAACAACCACTTCAATGACGTCAACAGTTGTGACCACGACGCCACGGTCGTCCACGACTCCTGGTAAGAGTGATTTCTTGATTGCAACCAGAAAGAAGAACATTTTCAGAAGGACTTTGCCCTTCCCTCTTTGGACGAACTCTAGACAAATCTTTCACTTCCATATTATTACTTCGTGCGCTTTTTCTACACTTCAGGCCAGTGTCTGGAACCGATGGATGAGGATTCCGGTATTCTTACCGACGTGCAGGCTAAGAACTCTGCCTCGGTAAATGAGGCAGACGGCCTTGTAACTCTGACGAACTTACCCATGGGTGGAGAAGAGGGAGACAAGCCTACCCTCCACGGTCGCTTTGGAAATCCAGTCTCTATCAGAGCAGTGCAAATAACGCTTTTGTCACCAAGTTCCTCCACAAGGCCGGAGTCTGGCGACGTTCCAGAAGCTGTGTCCATCCAGATCGCCTTCTTCACGACGAAGGCGAGAGACACTGACATTGACACACTTTCCAGCGAAGTTGATGCAGAACCAAAGGTAGTGCGAGTTGATCAATGGTGAACCTCTTTGAATTAGAAAATAAGACCCCATCATCTTCTTAGGTATTATTTCTCCCGGGGCTTCCACTTCAGAAATCTCACCTCGATTTCCTCGACCCTTTCCACAGATCATCGACCTGGATCTTCGATCCGGCGTTGCTAGCAGGGTGTCGCTACCGACGGAGGAGGATTACGAAGGCGTTTGGGCGAACCGTGTGGAATTTTCTCGTCTGTCCGCTGATGGTCCGGTGTCACTGACACTGAAAGTAGCCCTTCTGGGTTGCGCTGAAGGTAGGACCACCGCTGATTTAGTTTGTTCATAAGACAGACGTATAATCTGATGACACTTAATCTCAGAGGCTTGGGGGTTAATGCTAACCAGGCACCGTCCGATCCCTTGCCTGTCTCTCCACCAACAAAATGACCCACTGACACCAATGGGCAAAATATTCACTGCTTTCAGAGTTCACAACGACGGAAGTGACGACGAAAGTTACCACCGTCACGACACCAGCCACGACAAGCATGGAGGAAACAACGACCTCACGGACGACAACATCACAGATTTCTACAACCAAAGGTACGTCCTGAGGAAGATTGTCATAATCCCTTTGTCAACGATTTGGCCCGTATTCAATTGACACGAATCATTCTGTGTTTTTAACGGATACACCTTGAAATTAATCATATGTTGTGCTTTCTCCTATGTAGCAGTGTGCATGGAACCAATGGATGGCGAGGATGGACTTACAGCTAAAGAAACTCACCACGGGACAATTACAGCCGACGAAGAAACCTCTTACATCACAATCACCGATTTGCCAATCGACGAGTCCTCAAGTGATGTCCCGAGCATGCTTAGTGAATTCCGCAAGCCTGTCACCGTCAAGGCGGTAGAAATGACCCTCATTTCTGCTCCTACAGCAGAAAGACCTGCTCCCGCTCAAGGAAGCACCACCACCGGTCAGCCACCATCAGCCCCAGAGTCGGTCGAAGTGACCATCAAACTGCTGACAAGGAAGCCGGGCGATGAGGATTTCACTGAAGTAACCGTTGGCTACACTGAGCAGCCCAAGGTTAGTCAGAGTAAAACACGTTCATTCACTCGCAGCTGGAGGCCCTCAGAGAATTTGACCTCGGTACTTTTCGATGCTTCCACGGCTGATTAACTTAAACGTCTCTCCCCTTTACAGGTGACAACAATCCGTGTGACAGAGAACGAATCGCAAGTCGAGCTTTTCCCAGCTGATGATCCTGCACTGCAGGGAATCAAGGAATTGCGCATTGTCTTCGTAAATGTCAGTGTTGCTGATTCCATAACTCTTGAGTTGCACTTCCTGGGTTGCATCAAAGGTTAGTCCGTAATTTATTGCAAGTGGAAGGTCAATTAAAGAAAAGCTGTACTTAATTCGTATTCCCACCCGATCTCCAGTGATATTTTGCACTCGGTAATGAAGAAGAGGCTTTCATTTCAAACCCAGCACTAATTTTTTTTCTGAAACACCCATCTACACACAACCCCGTACCTTTCAGAATACACGACGACAGAGCCAACAACAACAACCACTTCAATGACGTCAACAGTTGTGACCACGACGCCACGGTCGTCCACGACTCCTGGTAAGAGTGATTTCTTGATTGCAACCAGAAAGAAGAACATTTTCAGAAGGACTTTGCCCTTCCCTCTTTGGACGAACTCTAGACAAATCTTTCACTTCCATATTATTACTTCGTGCGCTTTTTCTACACTTCAGGCCAGTGTCTGGAACCGATGGATGAGGATTCCGGTATTCTTACCGACGTGCAGGCTAAGTACTCTGCCTCGGTAAATGAGGCAGACGGCCTTGTAACTCTGACGAACTTACCCATGGGTGGAGAAGAGGGAGACAAGCCTACCCTCCACGGTCGCTTTGGAAATCCAGTCTCTATCAGAGCAGTGCAAATAACGCTTTTGTCACCAAGTTCCTCCACAAGGCCGGAGTCTGGCGACGTTCCAGAAGCTGTGTCCATCCAGATCGCCTTCTTCACGACGAAGGCGAGAGACACTGACATTGACACACTTTCCAGCGAAGTTGATGCAGAACCAAAGGTAGTGCGAGTTGATCAATAGTGAACCTCTTTGAATTAGAAAATAAGACCCCATCATTTTCTCCGGTATTATTTCTCCCGGGGCTTCCACTTCAGAAATCTCACCTCGATTTCCTCAACCCTTTCCCCAGATCATCGACCTGGATCTTCGATCCGGCGTAGCTAGCAGGGTGTCGCTACCGACGGAGGAGGATTACGAAGGCGTTTGGGCGAACCGTGTGGAATTTTCTCGTCTGTCCGCTGATGGTCCGGTGTCACTGACACTGAAAGTAGCCCTTCTGGGTTGCGCTGAAGGTAGGACCACCGTTGATTTAGTTTGTTCATAAGACAGACGTATAATCTGATGACACTTAATC
This sequence comes from Luidia sarsii, assembly GCA_949987565.1. NCBI lineage: Eukaryota > Metazoa > Echinodermata > Asteroidea > Paxillosida > Luidiidae > Luidia > Luidia sarsii. The sequence goes on from OX465109.1 coordinate 6,128,284, forward strand.
TCAGAGGCTTAGGGGTTAATGCTAACCAGGCACCGTCCGATCCCTTGCCTGTCTCTCCACCAACAAAATGACCCACTGACACCAATGGGCAAAATATTCACTGCTTTCAGAGTTCACAACGACGGAAGTGACGACGAAAGTTACCACCGTCACGACACCAGCCACGACAAGCATGGAGGAAACAACGACCTCACGGACGACAACATCACAGATTTCTACAACCAAAGGTACGTCCTGAGGAAGATTGTCATAATCCCTTTGTCAACGATTTGGCCCGTATTCAATTGACACGAATCATTCTGTGTTTTTAACGGATACACCTTGAAATTAATCATATGTTGTGCTTTCTCCTATGTAGCAGTGTGCATGGAACCAATGGATGGCGAGGATGGACTTACAGCTAAAGAAACTCACCACGGGACAATTACAGCCGACGAAGAAACCTCTTACATCACAATCACCGATTTGCCAATCGACGAGTCCTCAAGTGATGTCCCGAGCATGCTTAGTGAATTCCGCCAGCCTGTCACCGTCAAGGCGGTAGAAATGACCCTCATTTCTGCTCCTACAGCAGAAAGACCTGCTCCCGCTCAAGGAAGCACCACCACCGGTCAGCCACCATCAGCCCCAGAGTCGGTCGAAGTGACCATCAAACTGCTGACAAGGAAGCCGGGCGATGAGGATTTCACTGAAGTAACCGTTGGCTACACTGAGCAGCCCAAGGTTAGTCAGAGTAAAACACGTTCATTCACTCGCAGCTGGAGGCCCTCAGAGAATTTGACCTCGGTACTTTTCGATGCTTCCACGGCTGATTAACTTAAACGTCTCTCCCCTTTACAGGTGACAACAATCCGTGTGACAGAGAACGAATCGCAAGTCGAGCTTTTCCCAGCTGATGATCCTGCACTGCAGGGAATCAAGGAATTGCGCATTGTCTTCGTAAATGTCAGTGTTGCTGATTCCATAACTCTTGAGTTGCACTTCCTGGGTTGCATCAAAGGTTAGTCCGTAATTTATTGCAAGTGGAAGGTCAATTAAAGAAAAGCTGTACTTAATTCGTATTCCCACCCGATCTCCAGTGATATTTTGCACTCGGTAATGAAGAAGAGGCTTTCATTTCAAACCCAGCACTAATTTTTCTTCTGAAACACCCATCTACACACAACCCCGTACCTTTCAGAATACACGACGACAGAGCCAACAACAACAACCACTTCAATGACGTCAACAGTTGTGACCACGACGCCACGGTCGTCCACGACTCCTGGTAAGAGTGATTTCTTGATTGCAACCAGAAAGAAGAACATTTTTAGAAGGACTTTGCCCTTCCCTCTTTGGACGAACTCTAGACAAATCTTTCACTTCCATATTATTACTTCGTGCGCTTTTTCTACACTTCAGGCCAGTGTCTGGAACCGATGGATGAGGATTCCGGTATTCTTACCGACGTGCAGGCTAAGAACTCTGCCTCGGTAAATGAGGCAGACGGCCTTGTAACTCTGACGAACTTACCCATGGGTGGAGAAGAGGGAGACAAGCCTACCCTCCACGGTCGCTTTGGAAATCCAGTCTCTATCAGAGCAGTGCAAATAACGCTGTTGTCACCAAGTTCCTCCACAAGGCCGGAGTCTGGCGACGTTCCAGAAGCTGTGTCCATCCAGATCGCCTTCTTCACGACGAAGGCGAGAGACACTGACATTGACACACTTTCCAGCGAAGTTGATGCAGAACCAAAGGTAGTGCGAGTTGATCAATAGTGAACCTCTTTGAATTAGAAAATAAGACCCCATCATCTTCTTAGGTATTATTTCTCCCGGGGCTTCCACTTCAGAAATCTCACCTCGATTTCCTCAACCCTTTCCCCAGATCATCGACCTGGATCTTCGATCCGGCGTAGCTAGCAGGGTGTCGCTACCGACGGAGGAGGATTACGAAGGCGTTTGGGCGAACCGTGTGGAATTTTTTCGTCTGTCCGCTGATGGTCCGGTGTCACTGACACTGAAAGTAGCCCTTCTGGGTTGCGCTGAAGGTAGGACCACCGCTGATTTAGTTTGTTCATAAGACAGACGTATAATCTGATGACACTTAATCTCAGAGGCTTGGGGGTTAATGCTAACCAGGCACCGTCCGATCCCTTGCCTGTCTCTCCACCAACAAAATGACCCACTGACACCAATGGGCAAAATATTCACTGCTTTCAGAGTTCACAACGACGGAAGTGACGACGAAAGTTACCACCGTCACGACACCAGCCACGACAAGCATGGAGGAAACAACGACCTCACGGACGACAACATCACAGATTTCTACAACCAAAGGTACGTCCTGAGGAAGATTGTCATAATCCCTTTGTCAACGATTTGGCCCGTATTCAATTGACACGAATCATTCTGTGTTTTTAACGGATACACCTTGAAATTAATCATATGTTGTGCTTTCTCCTATGTAGCAGTGTGCATGGAACCAATGGATGGCGAGGATGGACTTACAGCTAAAGAAACTCACCACGGGACAATTACAGCCGACGAAGAAACCTCTTACATCACAATCACCGATTTGCCAATCGACGAGTCCTCAAGTGATGTCCCGAGCATGCTTAGTGAATTCCGCAAGCCTGTCACCGTCAAGGCGGTAGAAATGACCCTCATTTCTGCTCCTACAGCAGAAAGACCTGCTCCCGCTCAAGGAAGCACCACCACCGGTCAGCCACCATCAGCCCCAGAGTCGGTCGAAGTGACCATCAAACTGCTGACAAGGAAGCCGGGCGATGAGGATTTCACTGAAGTAACCGTTGGCTACACTGAGCAGCCCAAGGTTAGTCAGAGTAAAACACGTTCATTCACTCGCAGCTGGAGGCCCTCAGAGAATTTGACCTCGGTACTTTTCGATGCTTCCACGGCTGATTAACTTAAACGTCTCTCCCCTTTACAGGTGACAACAATCCGTGTGACAGAGAACGAATCGCAAGTCGAGCTTTTCCCAGCTGATGATCCTGCACTGCAGGGAATCAAGGAATTGCGCATTGTCTTCGTAAATGTCAGTGTTGCTGATTCCATAACTCTTGAGTTGCACTTCCTGGGTTGCATCAAAGGTTAGTCCGTAATTTATTGCAAGTGGAAGGTCAATTAAAGAAAAGCTGTACTTAATTCGTATTCCCACCCGATCTCCAGTGATATTTTGCACTCGGTAATGAAGAAGAGGCTTTCATTTCAAACCCAGCACTAATTTTTTTTCTGAAACACCCATCTACACACAACCCCGTACCTTTCAGAATACACGACGACAGAGCCAACAACAACAACCACTTCAATGACGTCAACAGTTGTGACCACGACGCCACGGTCGTCCACGACTCCTGGTAAGAGTGATTTCTTGATTGCAACCAGAAAGAAGAACATTTTCAGAAGGACTTTGCCCTTCCCTCTTTGGACGAACTCTAGACAAATCTTTCACTTCCATATTATTACTTCGTGCGTTTTTTCTACACTTCAGGCCAGTGTCTGGAACCGATGGATGAGGATTCCGGTATTCTTACCGACGTGCAGGCTAAGTACTCTGCCTCGGTAAATGAGGCAGACGGCCTTGTAACTCTGACGAACTTACCCATGGGTGGAGAAGAGGGAGACAAGCCTACCCTCCACGGTCGCTTTGGAAATCCAGTCTCTATCAGAGCAGTGCAAATAACGCTTTTGTCACCAAGTTCCTCCACAAGGCCGGAGTCTGGCGACGTTCCAGAAGCTGTGTCCATCCAGATCGCCTTCTTCACGACGAAGGCGAGAGACACTGACATTGACACACTTTCCAGCGAAGTTGATGCAGAACCAAAGGTAGTGCGAGTTGATCAATAGTGAACCTCTTTGAATTAGAAAATAAGACCCCATCATTTTCTCCGGTATTATTTCTCCCGGGGCTTCCACTTCAGAAATCTCACCTCGATTTCCTCAACCCTTTCCCCAGATCATCGACCTGGATCTTCGATCCGGCGTAGCTAGCAGGGTGTCGCTACCGACGGAGGAGGATTACGAAGGCGTTTGGGCGAACCGTGTGGAATTTTCTCGTCTGTCCGCTGATGGTCCGGTGTCACTGACACTGAAAGTAGCCCTTCTGGGTTGCGCTGAAGGTAGGACCACCGCTGATTTAGTTTGTTCATAAGACAGACGTATAATCTGATGACACTTAATCTCAGAGGCTTGGGGGTTAATGCTAACCAGGCACCGTCCGATCCCTTGCCTGTCTCTCCACCAACAAAATGACCCACTGACACCAATGGGCAAAATATTCACTGCTTTCAGAGTTCACAACGACGGAAGTGACGACGAAAGTTACCACCGTCACGACACCAGCCACGACAAGCATGGAGGAAACAACGACCTCACGGACGACAACATCACAGATTTCTACAACCAAAGGTACGTCCTGAGGAAGATTGTCATAATCCCTTTGTCAACGATTTGGCCCGTATTCAATTGACACGAATCATTCTGTGTTTTTAACGGATACACCTTGAAATTAATCATATGTTGTGCTTTCTCCTATGTAGCAGTGTGCATGGAACCAATGGATGGCGAGGATGGACTTACAGCTAAAGAAACTCACCACGGGACAATTACAGCCGACGAAGAAACCTCTTACATCACAATCACCGATTTGCCAATCGACGAGTCCTCAAGTGATGTCCCGAGCATGCTTAGTGAATTCCGCCAGCCTGTCACCGTCAAGGCGGTAGAAATGACCCTCATTTCTGCTCCTACAGCAGAAAGACCTGCTCCCGCTCAAGGAAGCACCACCACCGGTCAGCCACCATCAGCCCCAGAGTCGGTCGAAGTGACCATCAAACTGCTGACAAGGAAGCCGGGCGATGAGGATTTCACTGAAGTAACCGTTGGCTACACTGAGCAGCCCAAGGTTAGTCAGAGTAAAACACGTTCATTCACTCGCAGCTGGAGGCCCTCAGAGAATTTGACCTCGGTACTTTTCGATGCTTCCACGGCTGATTAACTTAAACGTCTCTCCCCTTTACAGGTGACAACAATCCGTGTGACAGAGAACGAATCGCAAGTCGAGCTTTTCCCAGCTGATGATCCTGCACTGCAGGGAATCAAGGAATTGCGCATTGTCTTCGTAAATGTCAGTGTTGCTGATTCCATAACTCTTGAGTTGCACTTCCTGGGTTGCATCAAAGGTTAGTCCGTAATTTATTGCAAGTGGAAGGTCAATTAAAGAAAAGCTGTACTTAATTCGTATTCCCACCCGATCTCCAGTGATATTTTGCACTCGGTAATGAAGAAGAGGCTTTCATTTCAAACCCAGCACTAATTTTTCTTCTGAAACACCCATCTACACACAACCCCGTACCTTTCAGAATACACGACGACAGAGCCAACAACAACAACCACTTCAATGACGTCAACAGTTGTGACCACGACGCCACGGTCGTCCACGACTCCTGGTAAGAGTGATTTCTTGATTGCAACCAGAAAGAAGAACATTTTTAGAAGGACTTTGCCCTTCCCTCTTTGGACGAACTCTAGACAAATCTTTCACTTCCATATTATTACTTCGTGCGCTTTTTCTACACTTCAGGCCAGTGTCTGGAACCGATGGATGAGGATTCCGGTATTCTTACCGACGTGCAGGCTAAGAACTCTGCCTCGGTAAATGAGGCAGACGGCCTTGTAACTCTGACGAACTTACCCATGGGTGGAGAAGAGGGAGACAAGCCTACCCTCCACGGTCGCTTTGGAAATCCAGTCTCTATCAGAGCAGTGCAAATAACGCTGTTGTCACCAAGTTCCTCCACAAGGCCGGAGTCTGGCGACGTTCCAGAAGCTGTGTCCATCCAGATCGCCTTCTTCACGACGAAGGCGAGAGACACTGACATTGACACACTTTCCAGCGAAGTTGATGCAGAACCAAAGGTAGTGCGAGTTGATCAATAGTGAACCTCTTTGAATTAGAAAATAAGACCCCATCATCTTCTTAGGTATTATTTCTCCCGGGGCTTCCACTTCAGAAATCTCACCTCGATTTCCTCAACCCTTTCCCCAGATCATCGACCTGGATCTTCGATCCGGCGTAGCTAGCAGGGTGTCGCTACCGACGGAGGAGGATTACGAAGGCGTTTGGGCGAACCGTGTGGAATTTTTTCGTCTGTCCGCTGATGGTCCGGTGTCACTGACACTGAAAGTAGCCCTTCTGGGTTGCGCTGAAGGTAGGACCACCGCTGATTTAGTTTGTTCATAAGACAGACGTATAATCTGATGACACTTAATCTCAGAGGCTTGGGGGTTAATGCTAACCAGGCACCGTCCGATCCCTTGCCTGTCTCTCCACCAACAAAATGACCCACTGACACCAATGGGCAAAATATTCACTGCTTTCAGAGTTCACAACGACGGAAGTGACGACGAAAGTTACCACCGTCACGACACCAGCCACGACAAGCATGGAGGAAACAACGACCTCACGGACGACAACATCACAGATTTCTACAACCAAAGGTACGTCCTGAGGAAGATTGTCATAATCCCTTTGTCAACGATTTGGCCCGTATTCAATTGACACGAATCATTCTGTGTTTTTAACGGATACACCTTGAAATTAATCATATGTTGTGCTTTCTCCTATGTAGCAGTGTGCATGGAACCAATGGATGGCGAGGATGGACTTACAGCTAAAGAAACTCACCACGGGACAATTACAGCCGACGAAGAAACCTCTTACATCACAATCACCGATTTGCCAATCGACGAGTCCTCAAGTGATGTCCCGAGCATGCTTAGTGAATTCCGCAAGCCTGTCACCGTCAAGGCGGTAGAAATGACCCTCATTTCTGCTCCTACAGCAGAAAGACCTGCTCCCGCTCAAGGAAGCACCACCACCGGTCAGCCACCATCAGCCCCAGAGTCGGTCGAAGTGACCATCAAACTGCTGACAAGGAAGCCGGGCGATGAGGATTTCACTGAAGTAACCGTTGGCTACACTGAGCAGCCCAAGGTTAGTCAGAGTAAAACACGTTCATTCACTCGCAGCTGGAGGCCCTCAGAGAATTTGACCTCGGTACTTTTCGATGCTTCCACGGCTGATTAACTTAAACGTCTCTCCCCTTTACAGGTGACAACAATCCGTGTGACAGAGAACGAATCGCAAGTCGAGCTTTTCCCAGCTGATGATCCTGCACTGCAGGGAATCAAGGAATTGCGCATTGTCTTCGTAAATGTCAGTGTTGCTGATTCCATAACTCTTGAGTTGCACTTCCTGGGTTGCATCAAAGGTTAGTCCGTAATTTATTGCAAGTGGAAGGTCAATTAAAGAAAAGCTGTACTTAATTCGTATTCCCACCCGATCTCCAGTGATATTTTGCACTCGGTAATGAAGAAGAGGCTTTCATTTCAAACCCAGCACTAATTTTTCTTCTGAAACACCCATCTACACACAACCCCGTACCTTTCAGAATACACGACGACAGAGCCAACAACAACAACCACTTCAATGACGTCAACAGTTGTGACCACGACGCCACGGTCGTCCACGACTCCTGGTAAGAGTGATTTCTTGATTGCAACCAGAAAGAAGAACATTTTTAGAAGGACTTTGCCCTTCCCTCTTTGGACGAACTCTAGACAAATCTTTCACTTCCATATTATTACTTCGTGCGCTTTTTCTACACTTCAGGCCAGTGTCTGGAACCGATGGATGAGGATTCCGGTATTCTTACCGACGTGCAGGCTAAGAACTCTGCCTCGGTAAATGAGGCAGACGGCCTTGTAACTCTGACGAACTTACCCATGGGTGGAGAAGAGGGAGACAAGCCTACCCTCCACGGTCGCTTTGGAAATCCAGTCTCTATCAGAGCAGTGCAAATAACGCTGTTGTCACCAAGTTCCTCCACAAGGCCGGAGTCTGGCGACGTTCCAGAAGCTGTGTCCATCCAGATCGCCTTCTTCACGACGAAGGCGAGAGACACTGACATTGACACACTTTCCAGCGAAGTTGATGCAGAACCAAAGGTAGTGCGAGTTGATCAATAGTGAACCTCTTTGAATTAGAAAATAAGACCCCATCATCTTCTTAGGTATTATTTCTCCCGGGGCTTCCACTTCAGAAATCTCACCTCGATTTCCTCAACCCTTTCCCCAGATCATCGACCTGGATCTTCGATCCGGCGTAGCTAGCAGGGTGTCGCTACCGACGGAGGAGGATTACGAAGGCGTTTGGGCGAACCGTGTGGAATTTTTTCGTCTGTCCGCTGATGGTCCGGTGTCACTGACACTGAAAGTAGCCCTTCTGGGTTGCGCTGAAGGTAGGACCACCGCTGATTTAGTTTGTTCATAAGACAGACGTATAATCTGATGACACTTAATCTCAGAGGCTTGGGGGTTAATGCTAACCAGGCACCGTCCGATCCCTTGCCTGTCTCTCCACCAACAAAATGACCCACTGACACCAATGGGCAAAATATTCACTGCTTTCAGAGTTCACAACGACGGAAGTGACGACGAAAGTTACCACCGTCACGACACCAGCCACGACAAGCATGGAGGAAACAACGACCTCACGGACGACAACATCACAGATTTCTACAACCAAAGGTACGTCCTGAGGAAGATTGTCATAATCCCTTTGTCAACGATTTGGCCCGTATTCAATTGACACGAATCATTCTGTGTTTTTAACGGATACACCTTGAAATTAATCATATGTTGTGCTTTCTCCTATGTAGCAGTGTGCCTGGAACCAATGGATGGCGAGGATGGACTTACAGCTAAAGAAACTCACCACGGGACAATTACAGCCGACGAAGAAACCTCTTACATCACAATCACCGATTTGCCAATCGACGAGTCCTCAAGTGATGTCCCGAGCATGCTTAGTGAATTCCGCCAGCCTGTCACCGTCAAGGCGGTAGAAATGACCCTCATTTCTGCTCCTACAGCAGAAAGACCTGCTCCCGCTCAAGGAAGCACCACCACCGGTCAGCCACCATCAGCCCCAGAGTCGGTCGAAGTGACCATCAAACTGCTGACAAGGAAGCCGGGCGATGAGGATTTCACTGAAGTAACCGTTGGCTACACTGAGCAGCCCAAGGTTAGTCAGAGTAAAACACGTTCATTCACTCGCAGCTGGAGGCCCTCAGAGAATTTGACCTCGGTACTTTTCGATGCTTCCACGGCTGATTAACTTAAACGTCTCTCCCCTTTACAGGTGACAACAATCCGTGTGACAGAGAACGAATCGCAAGTCGAGTTTTTCCCAGCTGATGATCCTGCACTGCAGGGAATCAAGGAATTGCGCATTGTCTTCGTAAATGTCAGTGTTGCTGATTCCATAACTCTTGAGTTGCACTTCCTGGGTTGCATCAAAGGTTAGTCCGTAATTTATTGCAAGTGGAAGGTCAATTAAAGAAAAGCTGTACTTAATTCGTATTCCCACCCGATCTCCAGTGATATTTTGCACTCGGTAATGAAGAAGAGGCTTTCATTTCAAACCCAGCACTAATTTTTCTTCTGAAACACCCATCTACACACAACCCCGTACCTTTCAGAATACACGACGACAGAGCCAACAACAACAACCACTTCAATGACGTCAACAGTTGTGACCACGACGCCACGGTCGTCCACGACTCCTGGTAAGAGTGATTTCTTGATTGCAACCAGAAAGAAGAACATTTTCAGAAGGACTTTGCCCTTCCCTCTTTGGACGAACTCTAGACAAATCTTTCACTTCCATATTATTACTTCGTGCGCTTTTTCTACACTTCAGGCCAGTGTCTGGAACCGATGGATGAGGATTCCGGTATTCTTACCGACGTGCAGGCTAAGAACTCTGCCTCGGTAAATGAGGCAGACGGCCTTGTAACTCTGACGAACTTACCCATGGGTGGAGAAGAGGGAGACAAGCCTACCCTCCACGGTCGCTTTGGAAATCCAGTCTCTATCAGAGCAGTGCAAATAACGCTGTTGTCACCAAGTTCCTCCACAAGGCCGGAGTCTGGCGACGTTCCAGAAGCTGTGTCCATCCAGATCGCCTTCTTCACGACGAAGGCGAGAGACACTGACATTGACACACTTTCCAGCGAAGTTGATGCAGAACCAAAGGTAGTGCGAGTTGATCAATAGTGAACGTCTTTGAATTAGAAAATAAGACCCCATCATCTTCTTAGGTATTATTTCTCCCGGGGCTTCCACTTCAGAAATCTCACCTCGATTTCCTCAACCCTTTCCCCAGATCATCGACCTGGATCTTCGATCCGGCGTAGCTAGCAGGGTGTCGCTACCGACGGAGGAGGATTACGAAGGCGTTTGGGCGAACCGTGTGGAATTTTCTCGTCTGTCCGCTGATGGTCCGGTGTCACTGACACTGAAAGTAGCCCTTCTGGGTTGCGCTGAAGGTAGGACCACCGTTGATTTAGTTTGTTCATAAGACAGACGTATAATCTGATGACACTTAATCTCAGAGGCTTGGGGGTTAATGCTAACCAGGCACCGTCCGATCCCTTGCCTGTCTCTCCACCAACAAAATGACCCACTGACACCAATGGGCAAAATATTCACTGCTTTCAGAGTTCACAACGACGGAAGTGACGACGAAAGTTACCACCGTCACGACACCAGCCACGACAAGCATGGAGGAAACAACGACCTCACGGACGACAACATCACAGATTTCTACAACCAAAGGTACGTCCTGAGGAAGATTGTCATAATCCCTTTGTCAACGATTTGGCCCGTATTCAATTGACACGAATCATTCTGTGTTTTTAACGGATACACCTTGAAATTAATCATATGTTGTGCTTTCTCCTATGTAGCAGTGTGCATGGAACCAATGGATGGCGAGGATGGACTTACAGCTAAAGAAACTCACCACGGGACAATTACAGCCGACGAAGAAACCTCTTACATCACAATCACCGATTTGCCAATCGACGAGTCCTCAAGTGATGTCCCGAGCATGCTTAGTGAATTCCGCCAGCCTGTCACCGTCAAGGCGGTAGAAATGACCCTCATTTCTGCTCCTACAGCAGAAAGACCTGCTCCCGCTGAAGGAAGCACCACCACCGGTCAGCCACCATCAGCCCCAGAGTCGGTCGAAGTGACCATCAAACTGCTGACAAGGAAGCCGGGCGATGAGGATTTCACTGAAGTAACCGTTGGCTACACTGAGCAGCCCAAGGTTAGTCAGAGTAAAACACGTTCATTCACTCGCAGCTGGAGGCCCTCAGAGAATTTGACCTCGGTACTTTTCGATGCTTCCACGGCTGATTAACTTAAACGTCTCTCCCCTTTACAGGTGACAACAATCCGTGTGACAGAGAACGAATCGCAAGTCGAGCTTTTCCCAGCTGATGATCCTGCACTGCAGGGAATCAAGGAATTGCGCATTGTCTTCGTAAATGTCAGTGTTGCTGATTCCATAACTCTTGAGTTGCACTTCCTGGGTTGCATCAAAGGTTAGTCCGTAATTTATTGCAAGTGGAAGGTCAATTAAAGAAAAGCTGTACTTAATTCGTATTCCCACCCGATCTCCAGTGATATTTTGCACTCGGTAATGAAGAAGAGGCTTTCATTTCAAACCCAGCACTAATTTTTCTTCTGAAACACCCATCTACACACAACCCCGTACCTTTCAGAATACACGACGACAGAGCCAACAACAACAACCACTTCAATGACGTCAACAGTTGTGACCACGACGCCACGGTCGTCCACGACTCCTGGTAAGAGTGATTTCTTGATTGCAACCAGAAAGAAGAACATTTTCAGAAGGACTTTGCCCTTCCCTCTTTGGACGAACTCTAGACAAATCTTTCACTTCCATATTATTACTTCGTGCGCTTTTTCTACACTTCAGGCCAGTGTCTGGAACCGATGGATGAGGATTCCGGTATTCTTACCGACGTGCAGGCTAAGAACTCTGCCTCGGTAAATGAGGCAGACGGCCTTGTAACTCTGACGAACTTACCCATGGGTGGAGAAGAGGGAGACAAGCCTACCCTCCACGGTCGCTTTGGAAATCCAGTCTCTATCAGAGCAGTGCAAATAACGCTGTTGTCACCAAGTTCCTCCACAAGGCCGGAGTCTGGCGACGTTCCAGAAGCTGTGTCCATCCAGATCGCCTTCTTCACGACGAAGGCGAGAGACACTGACATTGACACACTTTCCAGCGAAGTTGATGCAGAACCAAAGGTAGTGCGAGTTGATCAATAGTGAACGTCTTTGAATTAGAAAATAAGACCCCATCATCTTCTTAGGTATTATTTCTCCCGGGGCTTCCACTTCAGAAATCTCACCTCGATTTCCTCAACCCTTTCCCCAGATCATCGACCTGGATCTTCGATCCGGCGTAGCTAGCAGGGTGTCGCTACCGACGGAGGAGGATTACGAAGGCGTTTGGGCGAACCGTGTGGAATTTTCTCGTCTGTCCGCTGATGGTCCGGTGTCACTGACACTGAAAGTAGCCCTTCTGGGTTGCGCTGAAGGTAGGACCACCGTTGATTTAGTTTGTTCATAAGACAGACGTATAATCTGATGACACTTAATCTCAGAGGCTTGGGGGTTAATGCTAACCAGGCACCGTCCGATCCCTTGCCTGTCTCTCCACCAACAAAATGACCCACTGACACCAATGGGCAAAATATTCACTGCTTTCAGAGTTCACAACGACGGAAGTGACGACGAAAGTTACCACCGTCACGACACCAGCCACGACAAGCATGGAGGAAACAACGACCTCACGGACGACAACATCACAGATTTCTACAACCAAAGGTACGTCCTGAGGAAGATTGTCATAATCCCTTTGTCAACGATTTGGCCCGTATTCAATTGACACGAATCATTCTGTGTTTTTAACGGATACACCTTGAAATTAATCATATGTTGTGCTTTCTCCTATGTAGCAGTGTGCATGGAACCAATGGATGGCGAGGATGGACTTACAGCTAAAGAAACTCACCACGGGACAATTACAGCCGACGAAGAAACCTCTTACATCACAATCACCGATTTGCCAATCGACGAGTCCTCAAGTGATGTCCCGAGCATGCTTAGTGAATTCCGCCAGCCTGTCACCGTCAAGGCGGTAGAAATGACCCTCATTTCTGCTCCTACAGCAGAAAGACCTGCTCCCGCTGAAGGAAGCACCACCACCGGTCAGCCACCATCAGCCCCAGAGTCGGTCGAAGTGACCATCAAACTGCTGACAAGGAAGCCGGGCGATGAGGATTTCACTGAAGTAACCGTTGGCTACACTGAGCAGCCCAAGGTTAGTCAGAGTAAAACACGTTCATTCACTCGCAGCTGGAGGCCCTCAGAGAATTTGACCTCGGTACTTTTCGATGCTTCCACGGCTGATTAACTTAAACGTCTCTCCCCTTTACAGGTGACAACAATCCGTGTGACAGAGAACGAATCGCAAGTCGAGCTTTTCCCAGCTGATGATCCTGCACTGCAGGGAATCAAGGAATTGCGCATTGTCTTCGTAAATGTCAGTGTTGCTGATTCCATAACTCTTGAGTTGCACTTCCTGGGTTGCATCAAAGGTTAGTCCGTAATTTATTGCAAGTGGAAGGTCAATTAAAGAAAAGCTGTACTTAATTCGTATTCCCACCCGATCTCCAGTGATATTTTGCACTCGGTAATGAAGAAGAGGCTTTCATTTCAAACCCAGCACTAATTTTTCTTCTGAAACACCCATCTACACACAACCCCGTACCTTTCAGAATACACGACGACAGAGCCAACAACAACAACCACTTCAATGACGTCAACAGTTGTGACCACGACGCCACGGTCGTCCACGACTCCTGGTAAGAGTGATTTCTTGATTGCAACCAGAAAGAAGAACATTTTCAGAAGGACTTTGCCCTTCCCTCTTTGGACGAACTCTAGACAAATCTTTCACTTCCATATTATTACTTCGTGCGCTTTTTCTACACTTCAGGCCAGTGTCTGGAACCGATGGATGAGGATTCCGGTATTCTTACCGACGTGCAGGCTAAGAACTCTGCCTCGGTAAATGAGGCAGACGGCCTTGTAACTCTGACGAACTTACCCATGGGTGGAGAAGAGGGAGACAAGCCTACCCTCCACGGTCGCTTTGGAAATCCAGTCTCTATCAGAGCAGTGCAAATAACGCTGTTGTCACCAAGTTCCTCCACAAGGCCGGAGTCTGGCGACGTTCCAGAAGCTGTGTCCATCCAGATCGCCTTCTTCACGACGAAGGCGAGAGACACTGACATTGACACACTTTCCAGCGAAGTTGATGCAGAACCAAAGGTAGTGCGAGTTGATCAATAGTGAACCTCTTTGAATTAGAAAATAAGACCCCATCATCTTCTTAGGTATTATTTCTCCTTGGGCTTCCACTTCAGAAATCTCACCTCGATTTCCTCAACCCTTTCCCCAGATCATCGACCTGGATCTTCGATCCGGCGTAGCTAGCAGGGTGTCGCTACCGACGGAGGAGGATTACGAAGGCGTTTGGGCGAACCGTGTGGAATTTTCTCGTCTGTCCGCTGATGGTCCGGTGTCACTGACACTGAAAGTAGCCCTTCTGGGTTGCGCTGAAGGTAGGACCACCGCTGATTTAGTTTGTTCATAAGACAGACGTATAATCTGATGACACTTAATCTCAGAGGCTTGGGGGTTAATGCTAACCAGGCACCGTCCGATCCCTTGCCTGTCTCTCCACCAACAAAATGACCCACTGACACCAATGGGCAAAATATTCACTGCTTTCAGAGTTCACAACGACGGAAGTGACGACGAAAGTTACCACCGTCACGACACCAGCCACGACAAGCATGGAGGAAACAACGACCTCACGGACGACAACATCACAGATTTCTACAACCAAAGGTACGTCCTGAGGAAGATTGTCATAATCCCTTTGTCAACGATTTGGCCCGTATTCAATTGACACGAATCATTCTGTGTTTTTAACGGATACACCTTGAAATTAATCATATGTTGTGCTTTCTCCTATGTAGCAGTGTGCATGGAACCAATGGATGGCGAGGATGGACTTACAGCTAAAGAAACTCACCACGGGACAATTACAGCCGACGAAGAAACCTCTTACATCACAATCACCGATTTGCCAATCGACGAGTCCTCAAGTGATGTCCCGAGCATGCTTAGTGAATTCCGCCAGCCTGTCACCGTCAAGGCGGTAGAAATGACCCTCATTTCTGCTCCTACAGCAGAAAGACCTGCTCCCGCTCAAGGAAGCACCACCACCGGTCAGCCACCATCAGCCCCAGAGTCGGTCGAAGTGACCATCAAACTGCTGACAAGGAAGCCGGGCGATGAGGATTTCACTGAAGTAACCGTTGGCTACACTGAGCAGCCCAAGGTTAGTCAGAGTAAAACACGTTCATTCACTCGCAGCTGGAGGCCCTCAGAGAATTTGACCTCGGTACTTTTCGATGCTTCCACGGCTGATTAACTTAAACGTCTCTCCCCTTTACAGGTGACAACAATCCGTGTGACAGAGAACGAATCGCAAGTCGAGCTTTTCCCAGCTGATGATCCTGCACTGCAGGGAATCAAGGAATTGCGCATTGTCTTCGTAAATGTCAGTGTTGCTGATTCCATAACTCTTGAGTTGCACTTCCTGGGTTGCATCAAAGGTTAGTCCGTAATTTATTGCAAGTGGAAGGTCAATTAAAGAAAAGCTGTACTTAATTCGTATTCCCACCCGATCTCCAGTGATATTTTCCACTCGGTAATGAAGAAGAGGCTTTCATTTCAAACCCAGCACTAATTTTTCTTCTGAAACACCCATCTACACACAACCCCGTGCCTTTCAGAATACACGACGACAGAGCCAACAACAACAACCACTTCAATGACGTCAACAGTTGTGACCACGACGCCACGGTCGTCCACGACTCCTGGTAAGAGTGATTTCTTGATTGCAACCAGAAAGAAGAACATTTTCAGAAGGACTTTGCCCTTCCCTCTTTGGACGAACTCTAGACAAATCTTTCACTTCCATATTATTACTTCGTGCGCTTTTTCTACACTTCAGGCCAGTGTCTGGAACCGATGGATGAGGATTCCGGTATTCTTACCGACGTGCAGGCTAAGAACTCTGCCTCGGTAAATGAGGCAGACGGCCTTGTAACTCTGACGAACTTACCCATGGGTGGAGAAGAGGGAGACAAGCCTACCCTCCACGGTCGCTTTGGAAATCCAGTCTCTATCAGAGCAGTGCAAATAACGCTTTTGTCACCAAGTTCCTCCACAAGGCCGGAGTCTGGCGACGTTCCAGAAGCTGTGTCCATCCAGATCGCCTTCTTCACGACGAAGGCGAGAGACACTGACATTGACACACTTTCCAGCGAAGTTGATGCCGAACCAAAGGTAGTGGGAGTTGATCAATAGTGAACCTCTTTGAATTAGAAAATAAGACCCCATCATCGTCTTAGGTATTATTTCTCCCGGGGCTTCCACTTCAGAAATCTCACCTCGATTTCCTCGACCCTTTCCACAGATCATCGACCTGGATCTTCGATCCGGCGTAGCTAGCAGGGTGTCGCTACCGACGGAGGAGGATTACGAAGGCGTTTGGGCGAACCGTGTGGAATTTTCTCGTCTGTCCGCTGATGGTCCGGTGTCACTGACACTGAAAGTAGCCCTTCTGGGTTGCGCTGAAGGTAGGACCACCGCTGATTTAGTTTGTTCATAAGACAGACGTATAATCTGATGACACTTAATCTCAGAGGCTTGGGGGTTAATGCTAACCAGGCACCGTCCGATCCCTTGCCTGTCTCTCCACCAACAAAATGACCCACTGACACCAATGGGCAAAATATTCACTGCTTTCAGAGTTCACAACGACGGAAGTGACGACGAAAGTTACCACCGTCACGACACCAGCCACGACAAGCATGGAGAAAACAACGACCTCACGGACGACAACATCACAGATTTCTACAACCAAAGGTACGTCCTGAGGAAGATTGTCATAATCCCTTTGTCAACGATTTGGCCCGTATTCAATTGACACGAATCATTCTGTGTTTTTAACGGATACACCTTGAAATTAATCATATGTTGTGCTTTCTCCTATGTAGCAGTGTGCATGGAACCAATGGATGGCGAGGATGGACTTACAGCTAAAGAAACTCACCACGGGACAATTACAGCCGACGAAGAAACCTCTTACATCACAATCACCGATTTGCCAATCGACGAGTCCTCAAGTGATGTCCCGAGCATGCTTAGTGAATTCCGCCAGCCTGTCACCGTCAAGGCGGTAGAAATGACCCTCATTTCTGCTCCTACAGCAGAAAGACCTGCTCCCGCTCAAGGAAGCACCACCACCGGTCAGCCACCATCAGCCCCAGAGTCGGTCGAAGTGACCATCAAACTGCTGACAAGGAAGCCGGGCGATGAGGATTTCACTGAAGTAACCGTTGGCTACACTGAGCAGCCCAAGGTTAGTCAGAGTAAAACACGTTCATTCACTCGCAGCTGGAGGCCCTCAGAGAATTTGACCTCAGTACTTTTCGATGCTTCCACGGCTGATTAACTTAAACGTCTCTCCCCTTTACAGGTGACAACAATCCGTGTGACAGAGAACGAATCGCAAGTCGAGCTTTTCCCAGCTGATGATCCTGCACTGCAGGGAATCAAGGAATTGCGCATTGTCTTCGTAAATGTCAGTGTTGCTGATTCCATAACTCTTGAGTTGCACTTCCTGGGTTGCATCAAAGGTTAGTCCGTAATTTATTGCAAGTGGAAGGTCAATTAAAGAAAAGCTGTACTTAATTCGTATTCCCACCCGATCTCCAGTGATATTTTGCACTCGGTAATGAAGAAGAGGCTTTCATTTCAAACCCAGCACTAATTTTTCTTCTGAAACACCCATCTACACACAACCCCGTACCTTTCAGAATACACGACGACAGAGCCAACAACAACAACCACTTCAATGACGTCAACAGTTGTGACCACGACGCCACGGTCGTCCACGACTCCTGGTAAGAGTGATTTCTTGATTGCAACCAGAAAGAAGAACATTTTCAGAAGGACTTTGCCCTTCCCTCTTTGGACGAACTCTAGACAAATCTTTCACTTCCATATTATTACTTCGTGCGCTTTTTCTACACTTCAGGCCAGTGTCTGGAACCGATGGATGAGGATTCCGGTATTCTTACCGACGTGCAGGCTAAGAACTCTGCCTCGGTAAATGAGGCAGACGGCCTTGTAACTCTGACGAACTTACCCATGGGTGGAGAAGAGGGAGACAAGCCTACCCTCCACGGTCGCTTTGGAAATCAAGTCTCTATCAGAGCAGTGCAAATAACGCTGTTGTCACCAAGTTCCTCCACAAGGCCGGAGTCTGGCGACGTTCCAGAAGCTGTGTCCATCCAGATCGCCTTCTTCACGACGAAGGCGAGAGACACTGACATTGACACACTTTCCAGCGAAGTTGATGCAGAACCAAAGGTAGTGCGAGTTGATCAATGGTGAACCTCTTTGAATTAGAAAATAAGACCCCATCATCTTCTTAGGTATTATTTCTCCCGGGGCTTCCACTTCAGAAATCTCACCTCGATTTCCTCAACCCTGTCCCCAGATCATTGACGTGGATCTTCGATCCGGCGTAGCTAGCAGGGTGTCGCTACCGACGGAGGAGGATTACGAAGGCGTTTGGGCGAACCGTGTGGAATTTTCTCGTCTGTCCGCTGATGGTCCGGTGTCACTGACACTGAAAGTAGCCCTTCTGGGTTGCGCTGAAGGTAGGACCACCGCTGATTTAGTTTGTTCAT
Source organism: Luidia sarsii (assembly GCA_949987565.1). Lineage (NCBI taxonomy): Eukaryota > Metazoa > Echinodermata > Asteroidea > Paxillosida > Luidiidae > Luidia > Luidia sarsii. Next base: position 6,147,071 of record OX465109.1, read on the forward strand.
AAGACAGACGTATAATCTGATGACACTTAATCTCAGAGGCTTGGGGGTTAATGCTAACCAGGCACCGTCCGATCCCTTGCCTGTCTCTCCACCAACAAAATGACCCACTGACACCAATGGGCAAAATATTCACTGCTTTCAGAGTTCACAACGACGGAAGTGACGACGAAAGTTACCACCGTCACGACACCAGCCACGACAAGCATGGAGGAAACAACGACCTCACGGACGACAACATCACAGATTTCTACAACCAAAGGTACGTCCTGAGGAAGATTGTCATAATCCCTTTGTCAACGATTTGGCCCGTATTCAATTGACACGAATCATTCTGTGTTTTTAACGGATACACCTTGAAATTAATCATATGTTGTGCTTTCTCCTATGTAGCAGTGTGCATGGAACCAATGGATGGCGAGGATGGACTTACAGCTAAAGAAACTCACCACGGGACAATTACAGCCGACGAAGAAACCTCTTACATCACAATCACCGATTTGCCAATCGACGAGTCCTCAAGTGATGTCCCGAGCATGCTTAGTGAATTCCGCCAGCCTGTCACCGTCAAGGCGGTAGAAATGACCCTCATTTCTGCTCCTACAGCAGAAAGACCTGCTCCCGCTCAAGGAAGCACCACCACCGGTCAGCCACCATCAGCCCCAGAGTCGGTCGAAGTGACCATCAAACTGCTGACAAGGAAGCCGGGCGATGAGGATTTCACTGAAGTAACCGTTGGCTACACTGAGCAGCCCAAGGTTAGTCAGAGTAAAACACGTTCATTCACTCGCAGCTGGAGGCCCTCAGAGAATTTGACCTCGGTACTTTTCGATGCTTCCACGGCTGATTAACTTAAACGTCTCTCCCCTTTACAGGTGACAACAATCCGTGTGACAGAGAACGAATCGCAAGTCGAGCTTTTCCCAGCTGATGATCCTGCACTGCAGGGAATCAAGGAATTGCGCATTGTCTTCGTAAATGTCAGTGTTGCTGATTCCATAACTCTTGAGTTGCACTTCCTGGGTTGCATCAAAGGTTAGTCCGTAATTTATTGCAAGTGGAAGGTCAATTAAAGAAAAGCTGTACTTAATTCGTATTCCCACCCGATCTCCAGTGATATTTTGCACTCGGTAATGAAGAAGAGGCTTTCATTTCAAACCCAGCACTAATTTTTCTTCTGAAACACCCATCTACACACAACCCCGTGCCTTTCAGAATACACGACGACAGAGCCAACAACAACAACCACTTCAATGACGTCAACAGTTGTGACCACGACGCCACGGTCGTCCACGACTCCTGGTAAGAGTGATTTCTTGATTGCAACCAGAAAGAAGAACATTTTCAGAAGGACTTTGCCCTTCCCTCTTTGGACGAACTCTAGACAAATCTTTCACTTCCATATTATTACTTCGTGCGCTTTTTCTACACTTCAGGCCAGTGTCTGGAACCGATGGATGAGGAATCCGGTATTCTTACCGACGTGCAGGCTAAGAACTCTGCCTCGGTAAATGAGGCAGACGGCCTTGTAACTCTGACGAACTTACCCATGGGTGGAGAAGAGGGAGACAAGCCTACCCTCCACGGTCGCTTTGGAAATCCAGTCTCTATCAGAGCAGTGCAAATAACGCTGTTGTCACCAAGTTCCTCCACAAGGCCGGAGTCTGGCGACGTTCCAGAAGCTGTGTCCATCCAGATCGCCTTCTTCACGACGAAGGCGAGAGACACTGACATTGACACACTTTCCAGCGAAGTTGATTCAGAACCAAAGGTAGTGCGAGTTGATCAATGGTGAACCTCTTTGAATTAGAAAATAAGACCCCATCATCTTCTTAGGTATTATTTCTCCCGGGGCTTCCACTTCAGAAATCTCACCTCGATTTCCTCAACCCTTTCCCCAGATCATCGACTTGGATCTTCGATCCGGCGTAGCTAGCAGGGTGTCGCTACCGACGGAGGAGGATTACGAAGGCGTTTGGGCGAACCGTGTGGAATTTTCTCGTCTGTCCGCTGATGGTCCGGTGTCACTGACACTGAAAGTAGCCCTTCTGGGTTGCGCTGAAGGTAGGACCACCGCTGATTTAGTTTGTTCATAAGACAGACGTATAATCTGATGACACTTAATCTCAGAGGCTTGGGGGTTAATGCTAACCAGGCACCGTCCGATCCCTTGCCTGTCTCTCCACCAACAAAATGACCCACTGACACCAATGGGCAAAATATTCACTGCTTTCAGAGTTCACAACGACGGAAGTGACGACGAAAGTTACCACCGTCACGACACCAGCCACGACAAGCATGGAGGAAACAACGACCTCACGGACGACAACATCACAGATTTCTACAACCAAAGGTACGTCCTGAGGAAGATTGTCATAATCCCTTTGTCAACGATTTGGCCCGTATTCAATTGACACGAATCATTCTGTGTTTTTAACGGATACACCTTGAAATTAATCATATGTTGTGCTTTCTCCTATGTAGCAGTGTGCATGGAACCAATGGATGGCGAGGATGGACTTACAGCTAAAGAAACTCACCACGGGACAATTACAGCCGACGAAGAAACCTCTTACATCACAATCACCGATTTGCCAATCGACGAGTCCTCAAGTGATGTCCCGAGCATGCTTAGTGAATTCCGCCAGCCTGTCACCGTCAAGGCGGTAGAAATGACCCTCATTTCTGCTCCTACAGCAGAAAGACCTGCTCCCGCTCAAGGAAGCACCACCACCGGTCAGCCACCATCAGCCCCAGAGTCGGTCGAAGTGACCATCAAACTGCTGACAAGGAAGCCGGGCGATGAGGATTTCACTGAAGTAACCGTTGGCTACACTGAGCAGCCCAAGGTTAGTCAGAGTAAAACACGTTCATTCACTCGCAGCTGGAGGCCCTCAGAGAATTTGACCTCGGTACTTTTCGATGCTTCCACGGCTGATTAACTTAAACGTCTCTCCCCTTTACAGGTGACAACAATCCGTGTGACAGAGAACGAATCGCAAGTCGAGCTTTTCCCAGCTGATGATCCTGCACTGCAGGGAATCAAGGAATTGCGCATTGTCTTCGTAAATGTCAGTGTTGCTGATTCCATAACTCTTGAGTTGCACTTCCTGGGTTGCATCAAAGGTTAGTCCGTAATTTATTGCAAGTGGAAGGTCAATTAAAGAAAAGCTGTACTTAATTCGTATTCCCACCCGATCTCCAGTGATATTTTGCACTCGGTAATGAAGAAGAGGCTTTCATTTCAAACCCAGCACTAATTTTTCTTCTGAAACACCCATCTACACACAACCCCGTACCTTTCAGAATACACGACGACAGAGCCAACAACAACAACCACTTCAATGACGTCAACAGTTGTGACCACGACGCCACGGTCGTCCACGACTCCTGGTAAGAGTGATTTCTTGATTGCAACCAGAAAGAAGAACATTTTCAGAAGGACTTTGCCCTTCCCTCTTTGGACGAACTCTAGACAAATCTTTCACTTCCATATTATTACTTCGTGCGCTTTTTCTACACTTCAGGCCAGTGTCTGGAACCGATGGATGAGGATTCCGGTATTCTTACCGACGTGCAGGCTAAGAACTCTGCCTCGGTAAATGAGGCAGACGGCCTTGTAACTCTGACGAACTTACCCATGGGTGGAGAAAAGGGAGACAAGCCTACCCTCCACGGTCGCTTTGGAAATCCAGTCTCTATCAGAGCAGTGCAAATAACGCTTTTGTCACCAAGTTCCTCCACAAGGCCGGAGTCTGGCGACGTTCCAGAAGCTGTGTCCATCCAGATCGCCTTCTTCACGACGAAGGCGAGAGACACTGACATTGACACACTTTCCAGCGAAGTTGATGCAGAACCAAAGGTAGTGCGAGTTGATCAATGGTGAACCTCTTTGAATTAGAAAATAAGACCCCATCATCTTCTTAGGTATTATTTCTCCCGGGGCTTCCACTTCAGAAATCTCACCTCGATTTCCTCAACCCTTTCCCCAGATCATCGACCTGGATCTTCGATCCGGCGTAGCTAGCAGGGTGTTGCTACCGACGGAGGAGGATTATGAGGGCGTTTGGGCGAACCGTTTGGAATTTTCTCGTCTGTCCGCTGATGGTCCTGTGTCACTTACACTGAAAGTAGCCATTCTGGGTTGCGCTGAAGGTAGGACCACCGCTGATTTCGTTCTCTCTTAACACGGTTTCGTAATATAAGGGCATTCAATCTCAATCCCCCCCTGTTAATACCGACATGCACCGTCTGATCCCCTTTACTTGTCATTTATGTCATTTCTTTTCCAAAACCCGTTTTTTATGTTATCTTATAATTGCGCATCTTTCCTTAATGACACATATTACAGAGAAGTGAATACTAAATTACGATGATTCAAATCATTACGAACATAAAAATACTCGATTTCTGTTTTAAATTATTACGTCTTTAATTATACGAATGCCTCTGGTCGTCCAAATTTAACGGAAAATGATCCTGATGAGCCTCTTCCATGAAGCTTACAAATTAGCTCTGACGTATGCGCTTTAATGGATGGGAATCGGGATGCCAATCAATTATATTCATCCACGAGCGTGCGCGCGTTCCTTGGCCTTGGCGCTGTTTTGCGTGCGGGGATCGGCTGTACAGTGTTTCCTGCGCGCGTATGCATGAACCTGCACGCCACGTGCACTCGCTTGCCAACCAAAAGAATGGGAAAGGTCCATTCATTTAAAGGAAGACATTCCTATTTGGTTGCAGGATTCACAACCACAAACTTGAGCACGGAGGTTCTCACTGTGACAACTCCAAAGAGGACAAGCAGCGAAGAAACAACAACACTAGTCATGTCCGACATGTCGACACCCAAAGGTAAGAGTCATTCTTCAACACGTTTCACCGTGACCTGGATTTTAACCCTCAAAGAGCCGGGTTAATTTGACCATCTCACAGCCGGGGCGGATTCGCAGTGGGTAATACAATGTGCTCATGCAGTGGCTAATACAATGTGCTAATGCAGTGGCTAATGCAGTGGCTAATACAATGTACTAATGCAGTGGCTAATGCAGTGGGTAATACAATGTGCTCATGCAGTGGCTAATACAATGTGCTAATGCAGTGGCTAATGCAGTGGGTAATACAATGTGCTCATGCAGTGGCTAATACAATGTGCTAATGCAGTGGCTAATGCAGTGGGTAATACAATGTGCTCATGCAGTGGGTAATACAATGTACTAATGCAGTGGCTAATGCAGTGGGTAATACAATGTGCTCATGCAGTGGGTAATACAATGTACTAATGCAGTGGCTAATGCAGTGGGTAATACAATGTGCTCATGCAGTGGGTAATACAATGTACTAATGCAGTGGCTAATGCAGTGGGTAATACAATGTGCTCATGCAGTGGGTAATACAATGTACTAATCCAGTGGGTAATGCAGTGGGTAATACAATGTGCTCATGCAGTGGGTAATACAATGTACTAATCCAGTGGCTAATGCAGTGGGTAATACAATGTGCTCATGCAGTGGGTAATACAATGTGCTAATGCAGTGGCTAATGCAGTGGGTAATACAATGTGCTCATGCAGTGGGTAATACAATGTACTAATCCAGTGGCTAATGCAGTGGGTAATACAATGTGCTCATGCAGTGGGTAATACAATGTGCTCATGCAGTGGGTAATACAATGTGCTCATGCAGTGGGTAATACAATGTGCTCATGCAGTGGGTAATACAATGTACTAATCCAGTGGCTAATGCAGTGGGTAATACAATGTGCTCATGCAGTGGGTAATACAATGTGCTAATGCAGTGGCTAATGCAGTGGGTAATACAATGTGCTCATGCAGTGGGTAATACAATGTACTAATCCAGTGGCTAATGCAGTGGGTAATACAATGTGCTCATGCAGTGGGTAATACAATGTGCTCATGCAGTGGGTAATACAATGTGCTCATGCAGTGGGTAATACAATGTGCTAATGCAGTGGCTAATGCAGTGGGTAATACAATGTGCTCATGCAGTGGGTAATACAATGTGCTAATGCAGTGGGTAATACAATGTGCTCATGCAGTGGGTAATACAATGTGCTAATGCAGTGGGTAATACAATGTGCTCATGCAGTGGGTAATACAATGTGCTAATGCAGTGGGTAATACAATGTGCTCATGCAGTGGGTAATACAATGTGCTAATGCAGTGGGTAATACAATGTACTAATCCAGTGGGTAATACAATTGGGCTTGTTCTTTGGTGAGATTCGTATATCCAACCGAATTATTTTGTCTGTCGAGTCGATCCCTACGGAGTTTGCTTAGATAGCCCTCTATTAGTTGCTACAGGCCCATGTAGGCTATTACATTCCACGTATCATTTTGGATAATGATAATGATATAGGCCTACATGAACTGACTGATACCGCATCAAGGTTGAATTGGGGCCATTATAACAGAACTTCCGACACTTTCCATTCGCAGGGCATTGCCTGGACGCAATTGACGAAGATTCAGAGGTGAACGCCACGCTCAAAGTTGGCGGAGCTCTGACGAGAGACGAGGGCTCCGGCTACTTAACCGTGCACGAGATGCCGACCGAGCAAGTTGACCAGCCCCCGACGCTGGACGCCGAGCTGGCGAGGCTGGCGATAGTCAGGGGCCTCGAGATGAGCTTGGTCACCCCTGCTCCGGGCAGCGGGCAGCAGGCACCAGACGCGCAGCGGTCATCGGCTGACGTCAAGGTGGCGCTCTTCACCAAGAGGCGAGCCAACGACAGCTTTGCGCCTCTCAAGGACGACACAAATAGCCTGAGGGTAATGCCGGGCATTCTATTTACATATATCTCTTTTTTTTAAAATGGGTGATGTCTGTTTTCATCGTCAATCGAAAGGTTGACTGGTAACGCTGTGCGTCATTGAACACATAATGGACCTTTCCCATGAAATATGCAAATAAGAGCTGGCGCATGCGCTTTACTAAATTGGTGGGCAAACGAGTGCGCGTTGCGTGCAGGTTTCGAAATACGCGCGCAGGAGACGCTGAATAGCCAATGACCGCACGCCAAACTGTTAGTGAGAAGGAACGCGCGCACGCCCGTGGAAAACTATGATTGGTTGGCAGCCCGCTTGCCCACCAATTTATTTAAGCGCATGCGCTAGGTCTAATTTGCATATTTCATGGGAAAGGTCCATTGTATCCATCCTGAATCGTTTATATGACTGAACTATTTTTTAGAGGGCTGTTTGAACGGCTTTGCTGTTCGACCGGGGAGCCCAGGGGTGTCAGCCTAGCTGAAAAGCTAACCGATTGCTATTGGTACATGATGATAATTAGGCCAACGACACCATTACTGAAGGATCTGGACGTCTGGATGTATTTGTGCATACAATTAATGTGAATATGCCTGACAACCCTTTTTTGGCGCAGATATTCTCGTTCGCGATCGGGGGCGACAGTTCCGACACAGCACTATTTTCTGACGACGATGGGGATTTCCAGGGCGTGACTGCAGTGCGGGTCGAGTTCAGAGATATCAGCGGAGACCCTCCGTTGACACTGAGACTCAACCTTTTGGGTTGCGTAAAGAGTGAGTCTGACAATAATCATGTGGAATTCCGATGGTCATTTCACCCATTTTAATGTCATACTTCCTTAAAGGGATAACACAACATTGGCCGAGGTCAACGAATAGCATCCATACGTTGTCTGATCTAACAAAATTATACAGGAAATAGCACACCTGTGAAAATTTCAGCCCAATCCGCCAACCGAGTCTCGAGAAAATAAGTGAAAACCCGCTTCATTTGTTTTGCGTAAATAGAGCATTCAACGAATTGTTCCGAGAAATCGTTTAGATCTAGGGGTGAGACGTAAACGATTTATTTACTCTTTTCTCCAAATATACAGAATTTTAGGCAGAAATATTTCAGTGCGAGGTTTCTACCATAACCATCTTCAAACTGTATAAGTTTCATGTCAATCCGTGAACTTTTCTGTTTTTCGATCTTAACAATGTTGTGTATAGGGGTTTTAAATCGAGCCTAAACACAATGGTTTTAATTTGTCCTCAAAAGCTGGCACAGTGACGACCACCACTTCTACTACAACACTCGAGGCATCACCTACGACTGCAACTGTAACCGTCGCTGAGATCTTTGAGAGCACCTCCCCGGAAGAAAGTTCAACAGTTGAAACGACAACCCGTATCAATACAAGCACTGTTGAAACATCTTCTGGTGAGTTTTTCTTTTCTTTTTTATTATAGATTGCGATGACATCCACGTGCAAATACTCCACTCTTTCTTCGTAGTTTCTGTGGCTCTGAGTGGGACAAATTTCCATGGTCTGACTGGTGTACGATGGACAGGCCAGCTACGTCACGACGGAGTTGCAAGGGCTCCAGCTAGGAATGTCAACCTTTCCCTGATTCCAAATATGTCTGACAAACCCGAACCAGATCCCGACTTTGCCTCACGTTTTCACAATTATACGAAAGGATCATACATGTTATACCTATGTACTCACGTTCTCCCTCTTTCTTCCATCGTGCAGTCACAGATGAGACTGGACAGATCTCATCAACGACCACTTCGGTGGAGACTCCTTGGTCCACTGTTCAGGAAACGGTCACGAATATCACCATTACGTCAGGTCAATACACAACTGAGCAAACTACCACCGTCAAATCCACTCAAGCTCAAGTCAGCGAAGGTAAAAGCTCCGTTACAATAATTAGGTCAAATAATGTATTGAAATGTATCCATATTATTTATATATCAGTACGAGAAAAACCAACGACGCCTATTTATTCATTCCATTTCTTATCCATATCTTTCAAAATGCAGCTGGAACCGCTGAGCCGTCGAGCACACTAATCCGTAAGTGATAGTCCCTGCCAGGTTGATTAAAATGTAGAACGTGTTTGGAAAAACACGTGGCTCAAAGGAGTAATGTACTCGATAATCATTATAACTAAAATGTACCACTTTTCACCGTTCAGTCGTGATATTTAACCTACTGATTTCACTGTTACTATCCTAGCAACACCGACGATGATTCCGTCATTTGAGACGTCGAAAGAAGTCACAACAACTCCGGAAACGCGAACAACTGTACAAGGTATTTCCACATTCTCTCTGACAAGATTCTTCCTAATTCTCCTCCTCACCTACTCTTCCCTGTAAGATAATGAAGCTGTTAAATTGATTGGATTCAACGAGTCGCATCAAACCACTTGAATCAATAATTAACAAGTGAAATCCCAGCTAACATATATTTTCCTTTCCCTGTGATCTGCTTCCCTTTTTATCTCCTCTTCTCACCTCCTTTCTTCTCTCATCTCCTCTCCTCTTTCCATTCCGTTCCTTTCTTTGTGCTTCCTTCCCTTTCTTTTCCCCTTTTTTCCGCTCCTCTCCTTCACTGTTTTTCCCTTTTCCGGTTTTCCCCTCCTTGTTTTTTCCATCCAATATCCTCAACATTCTACTTTCAGGAGAATGTGATGCGAATGTGAAGTACATCGACGATCTGTCAGCGGGCTGGACACTATCAAATGGAGAAGTGTTAGATTCAGATTCGATTTGGAACATCAACTCGTCGTCCGCCTCACTGAAAGTCCAATTCTCCGCGCTCGTCAAAGTCACCTCCGTCGAAGTAGCCAGTCTGTCGGGTGGACAGGCATCCGTCCACTTTGCCATTAAAGTGAGAAACACGACGGCCTCAGATTCCGAGTTTCTAATGGAGGGAGATGGACGGCGCATCATTCAAGCCGAAACAGATCAGAGAGTGCCGCTGCCGGAATTGCACGGACTTAGAGGGATTGAGTTTGTCCCCGTCTTCATCGAGGACGTGGACATAGTCAGTGTGGACCTCTTTGGCTGCGCTGAATTGGGTAAGGCAAATTTTAACCTTTGCTGCAAGCATTATAGCAGAAGTCATCCTCGAGTAAATCATCATATTTGTGTCCCGGCACAGCACAATGAAGAAACATCCCCATGCACTTTTGAGATTTTGAGATTTTCTAATGACATGAAAGATTATACCATTAACTTTCAAATGATATCAAATTTATTTCCGTGTGAACTTTGTTGTAAATAGTACAAGGGTACTTCGCTCGTTCATTTAGTTCCAGACACAATATAGCAGCACCAGTCTAACTCCTCGAAGCGCCCATTCAAAAAGGCAGGAACATTACATTTTCATGAAAACAGTACACAAATACTCCCCCGAAATCCTCTTTTTTTTCGACATTTAGAGACGGATTTCGGAAAAAACCTTCGGACATAATATCCTCCAATACATTAACTTTCCGAAAATACACACACACAAAAAAATTAATCGAAGTTAGATGATACTTTGAATTCAGGCGTTGTTTACTCGAAAAGTGATTTGGTGGGATATTCCTCATGTCGCTGTTCTGGGTCACATTTTTGTTGTGCCGAAACCCGTCCACCTATAGGTTTGAGTTTCGTTCTTCTCCCTTCAGTGACCACAACCATAACGGCGACGACATCGGCAACACAGTCGACAACCGAGGAGACTTTAAAGATTACAACGGTAACCTCTACGCCTGGACAGACAACTGTCCAGCAAACTACCATTGCACAGGCCAATGCTACATCGGGTGAGTGAAACACATTCAGAGATGGACAGTTAATGAAGTGCATCGAAGGTGTGGGCTTTACTTGATAAGTCTAAGAATTGAGTGCCGATGCATGTCTATATTAGCAAGTGGTTCTAAAAAACACTACAAAAAGCATCTCCAAGACCGATTTGTAAGTCGTGGATCGCCTCTGTCCTTCCGGATCACAGGAATGCTAAAAAAGACATACCTTAATGAAAACGCCATACGAACGGATTCAATGCCTACTGTTTTCTTCAGAAAAAATATACCAGGAATGAACTTTAATCATGTAAAATGCTCATAATGATTTACGATGAAAAAAATATGCTTTAATCCTTCTAGTTATCAGACACTCATAATGCCATCTCGGATCATAATATAAATTTCGAAATACTAAGGAGATGGAAATACTCTTCTCATTATCTGCTGTTTATGAAAAAGATTTCCAATTTTCAATTATTTAAATTGTCAGGAGATGACCAGGGTGATATATCGACAACAACTCAACGACCTGCTGGTGAGTGTGGTACAAATTGATGCGTGAAATAAAACAAATACCTCATAAAATCGATTCATATTCCGAAAATTTACTTACTTGTCAATGACTTTTCAGTTTGCAGCTGGCAATAAAACTCATTGCCATGGCAATTTCTTTAAATTTTCAGGACATTCAGAGATTGAGACCACGAAACCACCACCCCGACGACGACCTCCGGGTAAGTCTGAAAGATGTTCGCACATCAATGGAGAATACCATATGATCTACAAATCCTTACTCCAAAGAGAATAGACCATGAGACATGATTTTTAATGTGCCCCACTCAACTTAATAAAATTACCATTTTCAGAAAACAATAAGTTATAAAGAATATAAGGTATCATCAAGTCTGTCAATTAAATAATATCCTTTACTACCACACACTCACCAATTTGGATTTGTTTTGCATTGGTTTATTCAAACAAAGCCCGAATATTGTCAACTCACATTATGGGGAATGGTATTAACATCAAATTTTTTTCTTCACTAGGAGCTACTGATGTATCATCTGGAACTACAACAATGCCTCTGAGTACCACTGCCAGAATGAGTACAGCATTCCCAACAACGATGCCTCTGAGTACCACTGCCGGAATGAGTACAGCAATCCCCACAACCATGCCTCTGAGTACCACTGCCAGATTGAGTACAGCATTCCCTACAACCATGCCTCTGAGTACCACTGCCAGATTGAGTACAGCATTCCCAACAACGATGCCTCTCAGTACCACTGCCAGATTGAGTACAACATTCCCCACAACAATGCCTCTGAGTACCACTGCCAGATTGAGTACAGCATTCCCAACAACCATGCCTCTGAGTACCACTGCCAGAATGAGTACAGCATTCCCCACAACAATGCCTCTCAGTACCACTGCCAGATTGAGTACAGCAATCCCCACAACCATGCCTCTGAGTACCACTGCCAGATTGAGTACAGCATTCCCTACAACGATGCCTCTGAGTACCACTGCCAGAATGAGTACAGCATTCCCCACAACAATGCCTCTCAGTACCACTGCCGGAATGAGTACAGCAATCCCCACAACCATGCCTCTGAGTACCACTGCCAGATTGAGTACAGCATTCCCTACAACGATGCCTCTGAGTACCACTGCCAGATTGAGTACAGCATTCCCAACAACGATGCCTCTCAGTACCACTGCCAGATTGAGTACAGCATTCCCCACAACGATGCCTCTGAGTACCACTGCCAGATTGAGTACAGCATTCCCAACAACCATGCCTCTGAGTACCACTGCCAGAATGAGTTCAGCATTCCCTACAACGATGCCTCTGAGTACCACTGCCAGAATGACTACAGCATTCCCCACAACAATGCCTCTGAGTACCACTGCCAGATTGAGTACAGCATTCCCCACAACGATACCTCTTAGTACCACTGCCAGAATGAGTACAGCATTCCCCACAACGATGCCTCTCAGTACCGCTGCCAGAATGAGTACAGCCCCTCCTCAAAATCCAGGTAAGATGGTTTTTCCTTATTTTCTCCATCACGAAAAAGTGACCGAGCGATTACTTCAAGTAGACTGTTCTAATAACGGTTTTTATCTTTTTATTGAAAACTTGTCCACTAATCAGACAGTCTTCAATACCTCCAAAAATCGATTCATATTCCGCAAATTTACTTACTAGTCAATGACTTTTCAGTTTGCAGCTGGCAATAAAACTCATTGCCATGGCAATTTCTTTTAATTTTTTAGGACATTCAGAGTTTGAGACCACGAAATCACCACCCCGACGACGACCTCCGGGTAAGTCTGAAAGATTTGTGCACATCAATGGACAATACCATATGATTTACAAATCCTTACTCCAAAGAGAATAGACCCTGAGACATGATTTTGAATGTGCCCCATTCCACTTAATGAAATTAACATTTTCAGAAAACAATGAGTTATAAAGAATATAAGGTATCATCAAGTCTGTCAATTGAATAATATCCTTTGCTACCACCCACTTACCAATTTGGATTTGTTTTTTCATTGGTTTATTTAAACAAACCCCGAATATTTTCAACTCATATTATAACGAATGGTATTTACATCTATAATTATTTTCACTAGGAGCTACTGATGTATCATCTGGAACTACAACAATGCCTCTGAGTACCACTGCCAGAATGAGTACAGCATCCCCAACAACCATGCCTCTGAGTACCACTGCCAGATTGAGTACAGCATTCCCCACAACGATGCCTCTGAGTACCACTGCCAGATTAAGTACTGCATTCCCTACAACAATGCCTCTCAGTACCACTGCCAGAATGAGTACAGCATTCCCTACAACCATGCCTCTGAGTACCACTGCCAGATTGAGTACAGCATTCCCAACAACCAATCCTCTGAGTACCACTGCCAGATTGAGTACAGCATTCCCCACAACAATGCCTCTGAGTACCACTGCCAGATTGAGTACAGCTTTCCCCACAACAATGCCTCTCAGTACCACTGCCAGATTGAGTACAGCATTCCCTACAACGATGCCTCTGAGTACCACTGCCAGATTGAGTACAGCATTCCCTACAACAATGCCTCTGAGTACCACTGCCCGATTGAGTACAGCATTCCCCACAACGATGCCTCTGAGTACCACTGCCAGAATGAGTACAGCATTCCTCACAACGATACCTCTTAGTACCACTACCAGAATGAGTACAGCATTCCCTACAACGATGCCTCTGAGTCCCACTGCCAGAATGAGTACAACATTCCCCACAACGATGCCTCTGAGTACCACTGCCAGAATGACTACAGCATTCCCCACAACGATACCTCTTAGTACCACTGCCAGAATGAGTACAGCATTCCCCACAACAATGCCTCTCATTACCACTGCGAGATTGAGTACAGCATTCCCTACAACAGTGCCTTTGAGTACCACTGCCAGATTGAGTACAGCATTCCCTACAACGATGCCTCTGAGTACCACTGCCAGATTGAGTACAGCATTCCCTACAACGATGCCTCTGAGTACCACTGCCAGATTGAGTACAGCATTCCCCACAACGATGCCTCTCAGTACCACTGCCAGATTGAGTACAGCATTCCCTACAACGATGCCTCTTAGTACCACTGCCAGATTGAGTACAGCATTCCCTACAACGATGCCTCTGAGTACCACTGCCAGATTGAGTACAGCATTCCCCACAACGATGCCTCTCAGTACCACTGCCAGATTGAGTACAGCATTCCCCACAACAATGCCTCTCAGTACTACTGCCAGATTGAGTACAGCATTCCCCACAACAATGCCTCTCAGTACCACTGCCAGATTGAGTACAGCATTCCCCACAACGATGCCTCTCAGTACCACTGCCAGATTGAGTACATCATTCCCCACAACGATGGCTCTCAGTACCACTGCCAGATTGAGTACATCATTCCCAACAACGATACCTCTCAGTAACACTGCCAGATTGAGTACAGCATTCCCTACATCGATGCCTCTGAGTACCACTGCCAGATTGAGTACAGCATTCCCTACAACGATGCCTCTGAGTACCACTGCCAGATTGAGTACAGCATTCCCTACAACGATGCCTCTGAGTACCACTGCCAGATTGAGTACAGCATTCCCCACAACAACGCCTCTGAGTACCACTGCCAGATTGAGTACAGCATTCCCCACAACGATGCCTCTCAGTACCACTGCCAGAATGAGTACAGCCCCTCCTCAAAATCCAGGTAAGATGGTTTTTCCTTATTTTCTCCATCACGAAAAAGTGACCGAGCGATTACTTCAAGTAGACTGTTCTAATAACGGTTTTTATCTTCGTATTGAAAACTTGTCCACTAATCAGACAGTCTTTAATACCTCCAAAAATCGATTTATATTCCGCAAATTTACTTACTAGTCAATGATTTTTCAGTTTGCAGCTGGCAATAAAACTCATTGCCATGGCAATTTCTTTTAATTTTTTAGGACATTCAGAGTTTAAGACCACGAAATCACCACCCCGACGACGACCTCCGGGTAAGTCTGAAAGATTTGTGCACATCAATGGAGAATACCATATGATTTACAAATCCTTACTCCAAAGAGAATAGACCCTGAGACATGATTTTAATGTGCCCCATTCCACTTAATGAAATTAACATTTTCAGAAAACAATATGTTATAAAGAATATAAGTTATCAAGTCTGTCAATTAAATAATATCCTTTGCTACCACCCACTTACCAATTTGGATTTGTTTTTTCATTGGTTGATTTAAACAAACCCCGAATAATTTAGACTCACATTAAAACGAATGGTATTTACATCTATAATTATTTTCACTAGGAGCTACTGATGTATCATCTGGAACTACAACAATGCCTCTGAGTACCACTGCCAGAATGACTACAGCATTCCCAACAACGATGCCTCTCAGTACCACTGCCAGATTGAGTACAGCATTCCCTACAACGATGCCTCTGAGTACCACTGCCAGATTGAGTACAGCATTCCCCACAACGATACCTCTTAGTACCACTGCCAGATTGAGTACAGCATTCCCTACAACGATGCCTCTGAGTACCACTGCCAGAATGACTACAGCATTCCCCACAACGATGCCTCTGAGTACCACTGACAGAATGAGTACAGCATTCCCAACAACGATGCCTCTGAGTACCACTGCCAGATTGAGTACAGCATTCCCAACAACCATGCCTCTGAGTACCACTGCCAGATTGAGTACAGCATTCCCTACAACGATGCCTCTGAGTACCACTGCCAGAATGAGTACAGCATTCCCCACAACGATACCTCTTAGTACCACTACCAGAATGAGTACAGCATTCCCCACAACGATGCCTCGGAGTACCACTGCCAGATTGAGTACAGCATTCCCTACAATGATGCCTCTGAGTACCACTGCCAGATTGAGTACAGCATTCCCTACAACGATGCCTCTCAGTACCACTGCCAGATTGAGTACAGCATTCCCTACAATGATGCCTCTCAGTACCACTGCCAGATTAAGTACAGCATTCCCCACAACGATGCCTCTCAGTACCACTGCCAGAATGAGTACAGCATTCCCTACAACGATGCCTCTCAGTACCACTGCCAGAATGAGTACAGCATTCCCCACAACGATGCCTCTCAGTACCACTGCCAGAATGACCACAGCATTCCCCACAACGATACCTCTGAGTACCACTGCCAGGATGAGTACAGCATTCCCTACAACGATGCCTCTCAGTACCACTGCCAGAATGACTACAGCATTCCCCACAACGATACCTCTGAGTACCACTGCCAGGATGAGTACAGCATTCCCTACAACGATGCCTCTCAGTACCACTGCCAGAATGAGTACAGCCCCTCCTCAAAATTCAGGTAAGATGGTTTGTCCTTATTTTCTCCATCACGAAAAAGTGACCGAGCGATTACTTCAACTAGACTGTTCTAATAACGGTTTTTATCTTCGTATTGAAAACTTGTCCACTAATCAGACAGTCTTTAATACCTCCAAAAATCGATTTATATTCCGCAAATTTACTTACTAGTCAATGACTTTTTAGTTTGCAGCTGGCAATAAAACTCATTGCCATGGCAATTTCTTTTAATTTTTTAGGACATTCAGAGTTTAAGACCACGAAATCACCACCCCGACGACGAACTCCGGGTAAGTCTGAAAGATTTGTGCACATCAATGGAGAATACCATATGATTTCCAAATCCTTACTCCAAAGAGAATAGACCCTGAGACATGATTTTTAATGTGCCCCACTCAACTTAATAAAATTACCATTTTCAGAAAACAATAAGTTATAAAGAATATAAGGTATCGTCAAGTCTGTCAATTGAATAATATCCTTTGCTACCACCCACTTACCAATTTGGATTTGTTTTTTCATTGGTTGATTTAAACAAACCCCGAATAATTTCAACTCACATTATAACGAATGGTATTTACATCTATAATTATTTTCACTAGGAGCTACTGATGTATCATCTGGAACTACAACAATGCCTCTGAGTACCACTGCCAGAATGACTACAACATTCCCAACAACGATGCCTCTCAGTACCACTGCCAGATTGAGTACAGCATTCCCTACAACGATGCCTCTGAGTACCACTGCCAGATTGAGTACAGCATTCCCAACAACGATGCCTCTCAGTACCACTGCCAGATTGAGCACAGCATTCCCCACAACGATACCTCTTAGTACCACTGCCAGATTGAGTACAGCATTCCCTACAACGATGCCTCTGAGTACCACTGCCAGAATGACTACAGCATTCCCCACAACGATGCCTCTCAGTACCACTGACAGAATGAGTACAGCATTCCCAACAACGATGCCTCTGAGTACCACTGCCAGATTGAGTACAGCATTCCCAACAACCATGCCTCTGAGTACCACTGCCAGATTGAGTACAGCATTCCCTACAACGATGCCTCTGAGTACCACTGCCAGAATGAGTACAGCATTCCCCACAACGATACCTCTTAGTACCACTACCAGAATGAGTACAGCATTCCCCACAACGATGCCTCGGAGTACCACTGCCAGATTGAGTACAGCATTCCCTACAATGATGCCTCTGAGTACCACTGCCAGATTGAGTACAGCATTCCCTACAACGATGCCTCTCAGTACCACTGCCAGATTGAGTACAGCATTCCCTACAACGATGCCTCTCAGTACCACTGCCAGATTAAGTACAGCATTCCCCACAACGATGCCTCTCAGTACCACTGCCAGAATGAGTACAGCATTCCCTACAACGATGCCTCTCAGTACCACTGCCAGAATGAGTACAGCATTCCCCACAACGATGCCTCTCAGTACCACTGCCAGAATGACCACAGCATTCCCCACAACGATACCTCTGAGTACCACTGCCAGGATGAGTACAGCATTCCCTACAACGATGCCTCTCAGTACCACTGCCAGAATGACTACAGCATTCCCCACAACGATACCTCTGAGTACCACTGCCAGGATGAGTACAGCATTCCCTACAACGATGCCTCTCAGTACCACTGCCAGAATGAGTACAGCCCCTCCTCAAAATTCAGGTAAGATGGTTTGTCCTTATTTTCTCCATCACGAAAAAGTGACCGAGCGATTACTTCAACTAGACTGTTCTAATAACGGTTTTTATCTTCGTATTGAAAACTTGTCCACTAATCAGACAGTCTTTAATACCTCCAAAAATCGATTCATATTCCGCAAATTTACTTAATAGTCAATGACTTTTCAGTTTGCAGCTGGCAATAAAACTCATTGCCATGGCAATTTCTTTTAATTTTTTAGGACATTCAGAGTTTAAGACCACGAAATCACCACCCCGACGACGAACTCCGGGTAAGTCTGAAAGATTTGTGCACATCAATGGAGAATACCATATGATTTCCAAATCCTTACTCCAAAGAGAATAGACCCTGAGACATGATTTTTAATGTGCCCCACTCAACTTAATAAAATTACCATTTTCAGAAAACAATAAGTTATAAAGAATATAAGGTATCGTCAAGTCTGTCAATTGAATAATATCCTTTGCTACCACCCACTTACCAATTTTGATTTGTTTTTTCATTGGTTGATTTAAACAAACCCCGAATAATTTCAACTCACATTATAACGAATGGTATTTACATCTATAATTATTTTCACTAGGAGCTACTGATGTATCATCTGGAACTACAACAATGCCTCTGAGTACCACTGCCAGAATGACTACAACATTCCCAACAACGATGCCTCTCAGTACCACTGCCAGATTGAGTACAGCATTCCCTACAACGATGCCTCTGAGTACCACTGCCAGATTGAGTACAGCATTCCCAACAACGATGCCTCTCAGTACCACTGCCAGATTGAGCACAGCATTCCCCACAACGATACCTCTTAGTACCACTGCCAGATTGAGTACAGCATTCCCTACAACGATGCCTCTGAGTACCACTGCCAGAATGACTACAGCATTCCCCACAACGATGCCTCTCAGTACCACTGCCAGAATTCCTACAGCATTCCCTACAACGATGCCTCTCAGTACCACTGCCAGAATGAGTACAGCATTCCAAACAACGATGCCTCTGAGTACCACTGCCAGATTGAGTACAGCATTCCCAACAACCATGCCTCTGAGTACCACTGCTAGATTGAGTACAGCATTCCCTACAACGATGCCTCTGAGAACCACTGCCAGAATGAGTACAGCATTCCCCACAACGATACCTCTTAGTACCACTACCAGAATGAGTACAGCATTCCCCACAACGATACCTCTCAGTACCACTACCAGAATGAGTACAGCATTCCCCACAACGATGCCTCGGAGTACCACTGCCAGATTGAGTACAGCATTCCCTACAACGATGCCTCTGAGTACCACTGCCAGATTGAGTACAGCATTCCCTACAACGATGCCTCTCAGTACCACTGCCAGATTGAGTACAGCATTCCCTACAACGATGCCTCTCAGTACCACTGCCAGATTGAGTACAGCATTCTCTACAACGATGCCTCTCAGTACCACTGCCAGATTGAGTACAGCATTCCCCACAACGATGCCTCTCAGTACCACTGCCAGATTAAGTACAGCATTCCCCACAACGATGCCTCTCAGTACCACTGCCAGAATGAGTACAGCATTCCCTACAACGATGCCTCTCAGTACCACTGCCAGAATGAGTACAGCATTCCCCACAACGATGCCTCTCAGTACCACTGCCAGAATGACCACAGCATTCCCCACAACGATACCTCTGAGTACCACTGCCAGGATGAGTACAGCATTCCCTACAACGATGCCTCTCAGTACCACTGCCAGAATGACTACAGCATTCCCCACAACGATACCACTGAGTACCACTGCCAGGATGAGTACAGCATTCCCTACAACGATGCCTCTCAGTACCACTGCCAGAATGAGTACAGCCCCTCCTCAAAATTCAGGTAAGATGGTTTGTCCTTATTTTCTCCATCACGAAAAAGTGACCGAGTGATTACTTCAACTAGACTGTTCTAATAACGGTTTTTATCTTCGTATTGAAAACTTGTCCACTAATCAGACAGTCTTTAATACCTCCAAAAATCGATTCATATTCCGCAAATTTACTTACTAGTCAATGACTTTTCAGTTTGCAGCTGGCAATAAAACTCATTGCCATGGCAATTTCTTTTAATTTTTTAGGACATTCAGAGTTTAAGACCACGAAATCACCACCTCGACGACGAACTCCGGGTAAGTCTGAAAGATTTGTGCACATCAATGGAGAATACCATATGATTTCCAAATCCTTACTCCAAAGAGAATAGACCCTGAGACATGATCTTTAATGTGCCCCACTCAACTTAATAAAATTACCATTTTCAGAAAACAATAAGTTATAGAGAATATAAGGTATCGTCAAGTCTGTCAATTGAATAATATCCTTTGCTACCACCCACTTACCAATTTGGATTTGTTTTTTCATTGGTTGATTTAAACAAACCCCGATTAATTTAAACTCACATTATAACGAATGGTATTTACATCTATAATTATTTTCACTAGGAGCTACTGATGTATCATCTGGAACTACAACAATGCCTCTGAGTACCACTGCCAGAATGACTACAGCATTCCCGACAACGATGCCTCTCAGTACCACTGCCAGATTGAGTACAGCATTCCCTACAACGATGCCTCTGAGTACCACTGCCAGATTGAGTACAGCATTCCCAACAACGATGCCTCTCAGTACCACTGCCAGATTGAGCACAGCATTCCCCACAACGATACCTCTTAGTACCACTGCCAGATTGAGCACAGCATTCCCCACAACGATACCTCTTAGTACCACTGCCAGATTGAGTACAGCATTCCCTACAACGATGCCTCTGAGTACCACTGCCAGAATGACTACAGCATTCCCCACAACAATGCCTCTCAGTACCACTGCCAGAATTCCTACAGCATTCCCTACAACGATTCCTCTCAGTACCACTGCCAGAATGAGTACAGCATTCCCAACAACGATGCCTCTGAGTACCACTGCCAGATTGAGTACAGCATTCCCAACAACCATGCCTCTGAGTACCACTGCCAGATTGAGTACAGCATTCCCTACAACGATGCCTCTGAGAACCACTGCCAGAATGAGTACAGCATTCCCTACAACGATGCCTCTCAGTACCACTGCCAGATTGAGTACAGCATTCCCTACAACGATGCCTCTCAGTACCACTGCCAGATTGAGTACAGCATTCCCCACAACGATGCCTCTCAGTACCACTGCCAGATTAAGTACAGCATTCCCCACAACGATGCCTCTCAGTACCACTGCCAGAATGAGTACAGCATTCCCTACAACGATGCCTCTCAGTACCACTGCCAGAATGAGTACAGCATTCCCCACAACGATGCCTCTCAGTACCACTGCCAGAATGACCACAGCATTCCCCACAACGATACCTCTGAGTACCACTGCCAGGATGAGTACAGCATTCCCTACAACGATGCCTCTCAGTACCACTGCCAGAATGACTACAGCATTCCCCACAACGATACCACTGAGTACCACTGCCAGGATGAGTACAGCATTCCCTACAACGATGCCTCTCAGTACCACTGCCAGAATGAGTACAGCCCCTCCTCAAAATTCAGGTAAGATGGTTTGTCCTTATTTTCTCCATCACGAAAAAGTGACCGAGCGATTACTTCAACTAGACTGTTCTAATAACGGTTTTTATCTTCGTATTGAAAACTTGTCCACTAATCAGACAGTCTTTAATACCTCCAAAAATCGATTCATATTCCGCAAATTTACTTACTAGTCAATGACTTTTCAGTTTGCAGCTGGCAATAAAACTCATTGCCATGGCAATTTCTTTTAATTTTTTAGGACATTCAGAGTTTAAGACCACGAAATCACCACCCCGACGACGAACTCCGGGTAAGTCTGAAAGATTTGTGCACATCAATGGAGAATACCATATGATTTCCAAATCCTTACTCCAAAGAGAATAGACCCTGAGACATGATCTTTAATGTGCCGCACTCAACTTAATAAAATTACCATTTTCAGAAAACAATAAGTTATAAAGAATATAAGGTATCGTCAAGTCTGTCAATTGAATGATATCCTTTGCTACCACCCACTTACCAATTTGGATTTGTTTTTTCATTGGTTGATTTAAACAAACCCCGATTAATTTAAACTCACATTATAACGAATGGTATTTACATCTATAATTATTTTCACTAGGAGCTACTGATGTATCATCTGGAACTACAACAATGCCTCTGAGTACCACTGCCAGAATGACTACAGCATTCCCGACAACGATGCCTCTCAGTACCACTGCCAGATTGAGTACAGCATTCCCTACAACGATGCCTCTGAGTACCACTGCCAGATTGAGTACAGCATTCCCAACAACGATGCCTCTCAGTACCACTGCCAGATTGAGCACAGCATTCCCCACAACGATACCTCTTAGTACCACTGCCAGATTGAGCACAGCATTCCCCACAACGATACCTCTTAGTACCACTGCCAGATTGAGTACAGCATTCCCTACAACGATGCCTCTGAGTACCACTGCCAGAATGACTACAGCATTCCCCACAACAATGCCTCTCAGTACCACTGCCAGAATTCCTACAGCATTCCCTACAACGATTCCTCTCAGTACCACTGCCAGAATGAGTACAGCATTCCCAACAACGATGCCTCTGAGTACCACTGCCAGATTGAGTACAGCATTCCCAACAACCATGCCTCTGAGTACCACTGCCAGATTGAGTACAGCATTCCCTACAACGATGCCTCTGAGAACCACTGCCAGAATGAGTACAGCATTCCCCACAACGATACCTCTTAGTAGCACTACCAAAATGAGTACAGCATTCCCCACAACGATGCCTCGGAGTACCACTGCCAGATTGAGTACAGCATTCCCTACAACGATTCCTCTGAGTACCACTGCCAGATTGAGTACAGCATTCCCTACAACGATGCCTCTCAGTACCACTGCCAGATTGAGTACAGCATTCCCTACAACGATGCCTCTCAGTACCACTGCCAGATTGAGTACAGCATTCCCTACAACGATGCCTCTCAGTACCACTGCCAGATTGAGTACAGCATTCCCCACAACGATGCCTCTCAGTACCACTGCCAGATTAAGTACAGCATTCCCCACAACGATGCCTCTCAGTACCACTGCCAGAATGAGTACAGCATTCCCTACAACGATGCCTCTCAGTACCACTGCCAGAATGAGTACAGCATTCCCCACAACGATGCCTCTCAGTACCACTGCCAGAATGACCACAGCATTCCCCACAACGATACCTCTGAGTACCACTGCCGGGATGAGTACAGCATTCCCTACAACGATGCCTCTCAGTACCACTGCCAGAATGAGTACAGCCCCTCCTCAAAATCCAGGTAAGATGGTTTGTCCTTATTTTCTCCATCACGAAAAAGTGACCGAGCGATTGCTTCAACTAGACTGTTCTAATATTGGTTTTTATCTTTGTATTGAAAACTTGTCCACTATTTAGACAGACTGAAATACCTCCAAAAATCGATTCATATTCCGCAAATTTACTTACTAGTCAATGACTTTTCAGTTTGCAGCTGGCAATAAAACTCATTGCCATGGCAATTTCTTTTAATTTTTTAGGACATTCAGAGTTTAAGACCACGAAATCACCACCCCGACGACGACCTCCGGGTAAGTCTGAAAGATTTGTGCACATCAATGGAGAATACCATATGATTTCCAAATCCTTACTCCAAAGAGAATAGACCCTGAGACATGATTTTTAATGTGCCCCACTCAACTTAATAAAATTACCATTTTCAGGAAACAATAAGTTATAAAGAATATAAGGTATCGTCAAGTCTGTCAATTAAATGATATCCTTTACTACTACACACTCACCAATTTGGATTTGTTTTGCATTGGTTTATTCAAACAAACCCCGAATATTGTCAACTCACATTATGGGGAATGGTATTAACATCATTTTTTTTTCTTCACTAGGAGCTACTGATGTATCATCTGGAACTACAACAATGCCTCTGAGTACCACTGCCAGAATGAGTACAGCATTCCCAACAACGATGCCTCTGAGTACCACTGCCAGATTGAGTACAGCATTCCCCACAACGATGCCTCTGAGTACCACTGCCAGATTGAGTACAGGATTCCCAACAACCATGCCTCTGAGTACCACTGCCAGATTGAGTATAGCATTCCCTACAACGATGCCTCTCAGTACAACTGCCAGAATGAGTACAGCATTCCCCACAACGATACCTCTGAGTACCACTGCCAGAATTCCTACAGCATTCCCTACAACGATGCCTCTCAGTACTACTGCCAGAATGAGTACAGCTCCTCCTAAAAATCCAGGTGAGATGGTTGTTCCTTATTTCCTCCTCGAAAAAGTGACCGAGCAATTACTTCAACAAGACTGTTTTATTAACGATTTGTTTTCTTTATATTGGAAATCGTGTAATGATTACACATTCATCACTACCACCAGATCAGCTGATGATCCGTCAAGGCTTTTTCAGTTTTCAGCTGTAAATAAAGCTCATTGCCATACCAATTCTATTTTCATTTCCAGGACATGCGGAGCCTTCTACCTTGAAACCACCACCCCGTCGACCTCCCGGTAAGCCTGATACATTTTTGCTCATCATAGAGACAAACCATATGGTTTACCAATCCTTAACGCAAGGAGAATAGAACCTGAGACCTGACGCTTAATATGCCCAAGGTTTACAGAATACGCAGTATCGAAAAGTCTGTCAGTGATTGAAACTCTTGATCTCAGTGTTTATTCTTATTTGGAAATTTTAGGTTGATAAAAGGTTTTTTTCTACTCTCAGCTCTTAAGTAATTTCATGTTTATTTGAAATTCATTATTTTGAAAGGGCACTCGGAAGTTCACGTATCAAATGTTTCGTAAGCAGTTGTAATAATAAAAAATACGTTGATCTACATTATCCGTAACAACAGAAAAGACATGGAGACGGGCTCTGAATTCAATTACTCAAGCTCATCTCCAATTGTATTTCCTTAAAATATCATGCTTTTTTTCAATCTTATACTATATCAACGACCCCTTTGCACCGTTTGATAGTATTTTGCCACACCATAATCACATAGTAGATCTTTGCTTCTGTTGGGAGGGATCATTCTGCCGCATACCACTCAAAAGCAAAGTAAATTGTCGTGTAACACCTCGTTTTCGACAATACATTTTGCTGTATTGCTACCTACCAATGACCTCCATTGCTTCGGAGATATCTGTATTTTCAAGCCCAATAACTGTTAAGATTTGATTGACATCATCAATGGAAGTCACTCATTAATGCAATCTTTATTTGTTCTATTTTGACCTCCAGCATGGGTTACTGGATTATTTTGTCCACTTGCAATTATCTACTTTTACTTTACCATTGCAAAACATGGTGTTGAATATCTGTTAGATATGAATTGATATGAAGGTGGTTAATTACTGATATAGATAGATTTTCGCCAACGTGGTCATTGGGAAGATAACTTCGTTTTGTTTTTGCCACTAAGTATGACCTCTTGGTAATCTTTGATATACTTTCAATCACCCCAGTCACGACCGTGACCACGTCGGTCGACTACCCGTCACCAACCGAAAAGGTCACCACAGTCACCACAGTCACACTCGGCCCGTCGTCCATCTCGACAGTCAAAACTGTGACGAGGACAGAGGTACCTCCGGAGACAGCAGGTACTCATTTGTTTGTGACGGATGAAGGTTGACCCGACCACGCCCCGTAGAGACATGACCAACTGGGCTCCGTAGCAGCGGCTCTAAAGGTCCCATTGGTGTGATGTCTCTTGCTGTTATTTTTAGCCGCTTTGATTTCGTGAATGCCCAAAATGGCAAGTAGAATGCTATTGAAAGAAAAGAAGTAGAATTCTTTGACAACGTTTCTTACCTTTTCATTCTAAGGTCCAACAACAAGTGGAGGCAAGCCAATTATTCCGCTCAAGCCAGGTATGTGTGGGACATTCCACTTGTAAAAACATGTATATCAATGGAAGTTTATTGGATGTTGTGTGTCAACTAGTATGCTGTGACAATTTGAAATTAAGGTTGCCTTCGATGCTTTCGGATGGTATGTTGACTTTGTTTGGGATGGGATGTATGTTTGCTTCTAGGGGGACCTAACGGTTCAATTGGTGTCCCACCAGCCACAACGGAGGAAACATCATTCAATTTCACTGGTAAGGAAGGTTTCGTGCACAACTTGCATTTTTTGTAGCTATATTTGATATCATGGATGTCGAAAAATAGCAAGTACAACCCGATTGAAAAAAGTGAAGTTGAATTAATTAAAAGAATGTCTTACCTTTTCATTTTAAGGTCCAACAACGAGTGGAGGCAAGCCGATTGTTCCAATCGCACCAGGTATGTGTGGGAATGCCACGTGTAAAATCCTCTAGATTTGAACCAATGGAAGTGTACGGACTGAGTCATTGTGTTGGTCAGATAGTCTTCTATGCCCATAGCCATGCCTGTAAGATTTTGAGAATATTTGGGTTTGTTTTTCTTCCAGGTGGATCTAACGGATCAATTGGTGTCCCACCAGCCACAACAGAGGAAACATCATTTGGTTTCACTAGTAAGAAAGCTTTCATTCACCAAAAAATTGTTATTTTTAGCCGCATTTGATTTCGTGAATGCCCAAAATGGCAGGTAGAATTATATTGAAAGAAAAGAAGTAGAATTCTTTGACAACGTTTCTTACCTTTTCATTCTAAGGTCCAACAACAAGTGGAGGCAAGCCAATTATTCCGCTCAAGCCAGGTATGTGTGGGACATTCCACTTGTAAAAACATGTATATCAATGGAAGTTTATTGGATGTTGTGTGTCAACTAGTATGCTGTGACAATTTGAAATTAAGGTTGCCTTCGATGCTTTCGGATGGTATGTTGACTTTGTTTGGGATTGGATGTATGTTTGCTTCTAGGGGGACCTAACGGTTCAATTGGTGTCACACCAGCCACAACGGAGGAAACATCATTCAATTTCACTGGTAAGGAAGGTTTCGTGCACAACTTGCATTATTTGTAGCTATATTTGATATCATGAATGTCGAAAAATAGCAAGTACAACCCGATTGAAAAAAGTGAAGTTGAATTAATTAAAAGAATGTCTTACCTTTTCATTTTAAGGTCCAACAACGAGTGGAGGCAAGCCGATTGTTCCAATCGCACCAGGTATGTGTGGGAATGCCACGTGTAAAATCCTCTAGATTTGAACCAATGGAAGTGTACGGACTGAGTCATTGTGTTGGTCAGATAGTCTTCTATGCCCATAGCCATGCCTGTAAGATTTTGAGAATATTTGGGTTTGTTTTTCTTCCAGGTGGATCTAACGGATCAATTGGTGTCCCACCAGCCACAACAGAGGAAACATCATTTGGTTTCACTAGTAAGAAAGCTTTCATTCACCAAAAAATTGTTATTTTTAGCCGCATTTGATTTCGTGAATGCCCAAAATGGCAGGTAGAATTATATTGAAAGAAAAGAAGTAGAATTCTTTGACAACGTTTCTTACCTTTTCATTCTAAGGTCCAACAACAAGTGGAGGCAAGCCAATTATTCCGCTCAAGCCAGGTATGTGTGGGACATTCCACTTGTAAAAACATGTATATCAATGGAAGTTTATTGGATGTTGTGTGTCAACTAGTATGCTGTGCCAATTTGAAATTAAGGTTGCCTTCGATGCTTTCGGATGGTATGTTGACTTTGTTTGGGATGGGATGTATGTTTGCTTCTAGGGGGACCTAACGGTTCAATTGGTGTCCCACCAGCCCCAACGGAGGAAACATCATTCAATTTCACTGGTAAGGAAGGTTTCGTGCACAACTTGCATTATTTGTAGCTATATTTGATATCATGAATGTCGAAAAATAGCAAGTACAACCCGATTGAAAAAAGTGGAGTTGAATTAATTAAAAGAATGTCTTACCTTTTCATTTTAAGGTCCAACAACGAGTGGAGGCAAGCCGATTGTTCCAATCGCACCAGGTATGTGTGGGAATGCCACGTGTAAAATCCTGTAGATTTGAACCAATGGAAGTGTACGGACTGAGTCATTGTGTTGGTCAAATAGTCTTCTATGCCCATAGCTAGGCCTGTAAGATTTTGTTAATATTTGGGTTTGTTTTTCTTCCAGGTGGATCAAACGGATCAATTGGTGTCCCACCAGCCACAACAGAGGAAACATCATTTGGTTTCACTAGTAAGAAAGCTTTCATTCACCAAAAAATTGTTATTTTTAGCCGCATTTGATTTCGTGAATGCCCAAAATGGCAGGTAGAATTATATTGAAAGAAAAGAAGTAGAATTCTTTGACAACGTTTCTTACCTTTTCATTCTAAGGTCCAACAACAAGTGGAGGCAAGCCAATTATTCCGCTCAAGCCAGGTATGTGTGGGACATTCCACTTGTAAAAACATGTATATCAATGGAAGTTTATTGGATGTTGTGTGTCAACTAGTATGCTGTGCCAATTTGAAATTAAGGTTGCCTTCGATGCTTTCGGATGGTATGTTGACTTTGTTTGGGATGGGATGTATGTTTGCTTCTAGGGGGACCTAACGGTTCAATTGGTGTCCCACCAGCCCCAACGGAGGAAACATCATTCAATTTCACTGGTAAGGAAGGTTTCGTGCACAACTTGCATTATTTGTAGCTATATTTGATATCATGAATGTCGAAAAATAGCAAGTACAAGCCGATTGAAAAAAGTGAAGTTGAATTAATTAAAAGAATGTCTTACCTTTTCATTTTAAGGTCCAACAACGAGTGGAGGCAAGCCGATTGTTCCAATCGCACCAGGTATGTGTGGGAATGCCACGTGTAAAATCCTCTAGATTTGAACCAATGGAAATGTACGGACTGAGTCATTGTGTTGGTCAGATAGTCTTCTATGCCCATAGCCATGCCTGTAAGATTTTGAGAATATTTGGGTTTGTTTTTCTTCCAGGTGGATCTAACGGATCAATTGGTGTCCCACCAGCCACAACAGAGGAAACATCATTTGGTTTCACTAGTAAGAAAGCTTTCATTCACCAAAAAATTGTTATTTTTAGCCGCATTTGATTTCGTGAATGCCCAAAATGGCAGGTAGAATTATATTGAAAGAAAAGAAGTAGAATTCTTTGACAACGTTTCTTACCTTTTCATTCTAAGGTCCAACAACAAGTGGAGGCAAGCCAATTATTCCGCTCAAGCCAGGTATGTGTGGGACATTCCACTTGTAAAAACATGTATATCAATGGAAGTTTATTGGATGTTGTGTGTCAACTAGTATGCTGTGACAATTTGAAATTAAGGTTGCCTTCGATGCTTTCGGATGGTATGTTGACTTTGTTTGGGATGGGATGTATGTTTGCTTCTAGGGGGACCTAACGGTTCAATTGGTGTCCCACCAGCCCCAACGGAGGAAACATCATTCAATTTCACTGGTAAGGAAGGTTTCGTGCACAACTTGCATTATTTGTAGCTATATTTGATATCATGAATGTCGAAAAATAGCAAGTACAACCCGATTGAAAAAAGTGAAGTTGAATTAATTAAAAGAATGTCTTACCTTTTCATTTTAAGGTCCAACAACGAGTGGAGGCAAGCCGATTGTTCCAATCGCACCAGGTATGTGTGGGAATGCCACGTGTAAAATCCTCTAGATTTGAACCAATGGAAGTGTACGGACTGAGTCATTGTGTTGGTCAGATAGTCTTCTATGCCCATAGCCATGCCTGTAAGATTTTGAGAATATTTGGGTTTGTTTTTCTTCCAGGTGGATCTAACGGATCAATTGGTGTCCCACCAGCCACAACAGAGGAAACATCATTTGGTTTCACTAGTAAGAAAGCTTTCATTCACCAAAAAATTGTTATTTTTAGCCGCATTTGATTTCGTGAATGCCCAAAATGGCAGGTAGAATTATATTGAAAGAAAAGAAGTAGAATTCTTTGACAACGTTTCTTACCTTTTCATTCTAAGGTCCAACAACAAGTGGAGGCAAGCCAATTATTCCGCTCAAGCCAGGTATGTGTGGGACATTCCACTTGTAAAAACATGTATATCAATGGAAGTTTATTGGATGTTGTGTGTCAACTAGTATGCTGTGACAATTTGAAATTCAGGTTGCCTTCGATGCTTTCGGATGGTATGTTGACTTTGTTTGGGATGGGATGTATGTTTGCTTCTAGGGGGACCTAACGGTTCAATTGGTGTCCCACCAGCCACAACGGAGGAAACATCATTCAATTTCACTGGTAAGGAAGGTTTCGTGCACAACTTGCATTTTTTGTAGCTATATTTGATATCATGAATGTCGAAAAATAGCAAGTACAACCCGATTGAAAAAAGTGAAGTTGAATTAATTAAAAGAATGTCTTACCTTTTCATTTTAAGGTCCAACAACGAGTGGAGGCAAGCCGATTGTTCCAATCGCACCAGGTATGTGTGGGAATGCCACGTGTAAAATCCTCTAGATTTGAACCAATGGAAGTGTACGGACTGAGTCATTGTGTTGGTCAGATAGTCTTCTATGCCCATAGTCATGCCTGTAAGATTTTGAGAATATTTGGGTTTGTTTTTCTTCCAGGTGGATCTAACGGATCAATTGGTGTCCCACCAGCCACAACAGAGGAAACATCATTTGGTTTCACTAGTAAGAAAGCTTTCATTCACCAAAAAATTGTTATTTTTAGCCGCATTTGATTTCGTGAATGCCTAAAATGGCAGGTAGAATGATATTGAAATAAAAGAAGTAGAATTCTTTGACAACGTTTCTTACCTTTTCGTTCTAAGGTCCAACAACAAGTGGAGGCAAGCCAATTATTCCGCTCAAGCCAGGTATGTGTGGGACATTCCACTTGTAAAAAAACATGTATATCAATGGAAGTTTATTAGATGTTGTGTGTCAACTATTGACTTGTTCATTTCCTGGTGTAAAAGCTCTGTCTGTTCATTTTTCTAGGAGGATCTAACGGATCGATCGGTGTCCCACTAACCACAACGGAGGAGACATCATTTGGCTTTACCGGTAGGAATACATATACTTCATGTCCGCATCAATTGCATGTAAATTAACAAATGCTTTAAACACCAGAGTCATTTGCATGAAACTTGCCGATCAGTTCCAAAACAACTTAAACTTTCGTCTCTCCTAATTCCTTAAGGTCCAATACCGAGTGGTGGAAATCCGGTCATACTTCTTACACCCGGTAAGTGTTGAAAACGACAACAATCAAATGCATATTGCTTATTGAATGGAAAAACAGCATATTGTAACACTCATGCAAATGGTTACCACTTTGGGTGACGTGCTGTGAACATAAGCCTGTTTGGGGTTTTTTTCAGGAACGTGCTTTGATTTTGACGATCACTTACATAATTATAATCAATATTTTTGACACAGCAATGAAGTTGACGTTAATAGTCTTTAGCAGTCACTTCTATGCGAATGTACTTAAATAATGTTAGTACTTTAGAGGTAGCCAAAAGAGAAAACAGTTTTGTTCTGTAGGCCTTGTGACTAACAATTATTTCATAATGGTCAAAAGATACGGAATGGAAGAATCTCAGATTTGAAATTTCGGCTTCTGTAAAGACTTTACCTCCTTTTGAAAACTGATCATTGCAACATTTAATTAATGCACTGAATGAATGCAGGGTCAAATATCAACGGATCTATTGGTGTTCCAACGGTGACATCGAATGGCACACATTTTGTCTTCAATGGTAAGATTCGTTTTCATAGTTATAGAAGTAGAAGTACTCTGCCTTTGATAAAGAACATTTTATTTTATTTTTTTATCAGTTGGGGCATTTCTCAGTCAACAAGCACATTGCACCATTTTCACAGCGATACGGATGAGTTAGATCTAGATGGTACACCACACCGCAAAACGTATCCAGTATATGCTTCTGTGGTAGTCATTGGTCTCCAATGTCTAAATATCCAATCTTATCTGGCCTAACAATGTACGCACTTGGTCAACAGAAACATCACAATCGTCGCCGACCACCACAACCACCACGACCGTCGTCACTTCACCGACCGAGATCACGAAGATGGAGACCAGCGTGTCCACCACCACTCACCCCCCGACTACCACTGGTAACTAGTCGACTAGTCGTTACCCATTAGGCATTGTATCTCCGTGTGATTGTCCCCCTACGCCAGCCCTGTTTACTTCCCCACCCCAAAGCTTTATAACTATGCTCGTTCGATAATCAGGACCTTTTTATCATGGTCTGTCATTCGGCTTTTGAGAAAGGTCACCGGACCCCTCTTCTTTATTAGAAGAGTGCACACTGCTCGAAACGCTGAGTTACCGGCTCTTTTCAGAGCAACGCTTCTTGAAAGAGAAGTAATACACGGTGTCACTGACCGCAAACTTAGTATTTTCCACTTAGTATTTTCCACCGTGCAAACCTTCAAGTCTTATCTATCTCCGCTGCTCTCTACCATCCAGAATCCTGCATCGAGGGAGGCGTGGAAATGGAGGAGAGCCGGTACTCGTCGACCTCGGGCGACCGTAACACGGGCTATCTTGGGGACACGGGCGCGGCCTGGCAGTTCGAGACGCCGGCCACGATGACCACCCGGGACGGCAGGCCGAGCCTCACGGCCGTCTTCCGCGCCCCGGTCCGGCTCTTGGGCCTGGAACTACAGGGAGCCCAGGGTGGCGTCCTCAATCTCGTCTACTCCCTCTCGGTCAAGACCGAGGAGAGCGGAGACTTCGACAAATACGTCGGGAAAAAGGTGGGTCAAAACCGATCACCGTGGATCTTGTCTGATAGGCACTATTTGAAACCATCTGTATATAATTATATACTCACGATCATTCAAAGTTGTGCATATGTGACAGTGCTATTCTACTATTATTTGTTTCATCCGAGAGGGCTATTGTACTAATTAATGTTTTTTCTTCAAGTTTTTCAATTTTCCAAATAGTGAGTTTTCCTCCAGTTTTTAAATTTTCTTCCACATTTTAATTTTTTTTCCAGATTTTAAAGTTTCTTCCAGATTTTAAAGTTTCTTCAAGTTTTAAATTTTCTTCAATATTGTAAATTTCTTCAAGATGTTTTATTTTCTTCCAAATTTTTTATTTTCTTCCAATTTTTTTATTTTCTTAAATTTTTTCAATTTTCTCAAAGATTGTAAATTTTATTCAGGTTGTTCAATTGTTTTCAAGATTTAAATTTTGCAATTGTTTTCAAGATTTAAATTTTTCTCAAGATTTTCTCTCTTTTAAATTGTTTTTATTTTTTTTCTAAGATTTTATATTTTCGTCAAGAGTTTAAATTGCCTTCAATATTTTAAATTGTCTTCAAGAATTCCTGGAAGAGCGATCGCAGCGCGTCATTCCTATGCATGCTTGCTCTATTTGTAACTATCAAACATGAGTTTTTGAATTGCCCTACTGGTATACCACATTATAAACGTGTTTCATTATAATTCGTAGTGTAGCAGTCAAATAAAAAACACCTCCTCTCTAACTGTTTGACTCTGCAGATGAAAATGGTGATCCTGAAGGGCGACCAGGTTCAGAGTTTGCTCTTCGACAGCGCAGAAGTGCCCATCGGAGTGAGAGAGGCCAGACTGGAAGTCATCTCAGCGATCCAAAAGAGAACCCAGGAATTGCGCGTTGGCTTCAAGAGTTGCACTGAGGGTGAGAAAAGACGCCGGGGGTCCGATCACCTGGAGGGCTCGAGCCAACAACAAAAAGACACATCAACCTCAAGCACCACTGGGATTAGCCCAATGTAACCAGGGACCAATTGCATAATTGAGCCGCTAAGAACGGCATTGATTTCCTTCCTTTACACGGGATAGACAACCCACGCGAGTCTGTTTTTATGTTCGACTTGCATTCGACTATAATTGTTTGCCAAGAGAATCAAATTCCAGCGGCATCGACCCGCAGCCTAGGATGACATCCTTGCTCAACAATAGCCATTCGGTTGGGGTTGCGTTGCTCAAAATCATTCACAGGGCCCCTAGCATTTCCGAAACAAGAAACTAGGCAGACCGAGTATCTGGCAGAGGTTTATTTTCCACACTTTTTTCATCAAC
The DNA here is from genome assembly GCA_949987565.1 of Luidia sarsii. NCBI lineage: Eukaryota > Metazoa > Echinodermata > Asteroidea > Paxillosida > Luidiidae > Luidia > Luidia sarsii. The sequence goes on from OX465109.1 coordinate 6,181,324, forward strand.
GATTTCACGGAATGACAAACGCTGCGTTTACACTTGATCCCTCAAGGAGGATGATCAGATCCCGCAAGGAGGATCAGATCCCAATCAAAACCGTGTGTAAACGCAACACAGGATCAGATCCTGATCCCGGGATCTGATCCTCCTCTCGGGGAGGATCAGGGTTCTATTTCAGAAATATAGTATTTAGGAACATTCCTAAAAAAAAGTTTCTGTATAACTTGGGAACAAGTTACAAAAGAAATTTCCTAAATTAGGAACGATTTGAGTCGAAAAGATAGAAATGGATTCTTCCTAAATTGTTTATGAAATAGGAAGTTATGAATAGGCCTATTCCTATATAGTTATTTTTTCTGGACAGAGGAATTATTACTCTTCCTTATTCCCAGATAAGAATGATCCAAACTTTTATGAAATAGAGCCCAGATCCGGTTCAGATCCCGCAATTTGTAAGTGTAAACGCAACGAAAGATGAGTCCTCACTCTGTCTGGATGATAACTTGAGTTTCCCTGCTTCCCCCACATCTCCTGTGCCAACTCCCCCCCCCCCCCGACGACAGAAGCCGTGTCTGCAGAGACGACGACCACGGTGACAAAGACGACAACTGTCCCCGTGGCGTCGGTGACACCTTCCTCCACTGGGGAGGAGACGACTACCACCACAGTCACCTCGACGCCCACGTCCACCAAATCGGTGACCACGACCTCGACCGTCACGACCAGCACCGCTGCACCGATAACCGAAGGTACGAATCGTTGCCGCCTTGTTTTGAAAATATACTTTACTTCACTTCACTAAACCAAACACGCTGTTGAGTCCTGTTCACAAAAGATTGAATTCTTAAGCAACCTAACGCTTTGCACCTCCCGCACAGGACACACACTGTATTCCGCAATTTACCACAGTGCCCTCAGGGGTGCAGGCTCACATACCACAGGATACCACAAAAACCACGCTGTGGTATGTCATGGTGTATGGCCCTTATCCTCCCACAGGAAAAACCATGTGTGGTTAATTGTGGCTTCAATGCCGGTTAGTGGGGGCAGATGGTGGAAGTCCATACTTATTTGGGTATTATCCAAAAAATTAGAGAAACCTATGTTTAATGTCCTTCCCTAACACTAAAGTCCAAAGAAGGAAATGCTAATAACAGGGTCTTTCCATCGACCGAAAGCAGCACGTCAGATTTGGCACATGTTGTTTCTTCCAGAAATTCTGCCGAAATTAATGTGGTTCCTCTCTTCCTATTCTAGAACAATGCATGGAGGGTCTTGGCGGGTTCGAATCCAATCGCAAGGAGGCTGCCATCGGCGCGCAGACGACGGGGTCCACGAGCTTCTCAGACGCCGCCGCGGCGCTGTCCTTCGACACCGAACGACTGGGAGTCTTCGTCTTCTTCAACACGACCGTGCGAGTCCGGGCCCTGGACCTGCTGAGCAGAGGCGTGCAGGAGTTCAGCCTGCTGGCCGGACCCTCGGCCTCCAGCCTCGAACGGGTCACGACCTCGTCAGGAGAGCTACAGGTATAGCCCGACGATTAACGTATAGAGGGAGGCAGACAGAGACAGAGACAGTAGGCCGTTTTCGAAATGAAGGTTTTAGGCTCTGTTTCAGGTTTTGTCTTCGGCTAAGAAAAAAATCCAGGTTGTGGTTTGTTTCCAGAATTTGAAGGTTTGTTGGTCTGATTGGTACAGGGTATTCCCCAAGAAACTGGGGCCAAATGCTTGTTTTTAGATGCCTGTGATATTATAACGAGTAAGATGAATATGACCGAAGCCGAAGCCCGAGCCTAAGTCTTCATTTCGAAACGGCCATAGGCAGACCGAGAGACAGGGATATAGGCCGGGACGGAGCGATAGAGAGCCAGAGTCGGGGAGACGGGGACAGAGAAAATTGGTTTGCCCAGCTCGACGTAATACGCACTGAGTGATCAGTACTTTTCCCCGATTGCCCGATAGAACCAAAACGGGCAGCTCGGGCGGGACTCGAACCCGTGACTCGGTACTTCCTGGTGCAGGGACAGAGGGACAGAGACAAAGTCAGATGGACAGACACAGAGACACAGAGAAACGGAGAGAGAGACACACAGGAAGATGGAGAGAGACACATAGAAAGACGGGGACGTATTAGAGACAGACAAAGTGAGACAAATAGATCTGGATGAAATCAAAACAAAATTTTTTTGGATCACTTTGCCAACAAACATGTTCCAATCACCATGAAACAATATCTTTTCCTCTCCACCTTGTGGTTTACGAACGGAATGGTAAGAAAATTAAACTCATTTTTTAAAGTGAACAATTACGGACCCAAAGGAGCCTTCGATATCCGAAATGCAGCATGGTTACGATACAAATGACATTTTATGATCGTAAGTACTAATTGGTGGCGATTTTCAATTTGTCCTTTGTAGGTGCCTCGGGTTAATTTGCTCCATAGTCTGTTATCGTTCAGTTCTTCATAATTATGAAAATGTTCTCTAAATGCAACGGAGTGAACAATTCACTCTCTTAAGAAGTGAACTATTCACTCTCTTAAGAAGAGAAAATCCCTCCAAAAAGTAAAAACGGCTCAAAAAGAGTGAAAAACACTGTGAAAGATTTGAAAACCGCTCAGAGTGAAGTGACATCCCACGTAAGAAGCCATATTATGGAGGACAACTCAAAAAAGGGTAGTCCTCCATGTGGCTCCTCTATATCTCCAATCTTTGCGGTTTCCACACCTTTAACAGTGGTTTTCACTCTTTTTGAGCGGATTTGGCTTATCTTAAGGCACTTTCACTCTTCGTGCGAGTGGATTATTCACTCTTTTTTTGCATCTAGAGAGTGGAATCCATTTGGTTACAATTCCACCTACATCTGGAACTTTTTTTCCCACTGGTCTACGCAAACAGGTGTTCAGTGTTCAGCAGTCGGTCAATGTCACCAGAATCGCGATGCCCGCAATTGAGCAGCTGCAAAACGTCAGGGTCATGAAGGTGGACTTCAAGACGGCTCTGAGCGGCGGAGAAAGGGCCACGCTGAAAACTGACTTCGTTGGCTGCCGAAAGGGTGAGTTCAAGTTGATGAAATTAGTTGGCCTTAAGCGACGAATTAGATGGACATTTTGAGGGATTTTGGGCATCAAACAATGAGAAGACATACCGAAAAGCACTGTGAGCATGTTCTTTATCATTTTATCATTTTAAGTTTCAAACAAAATTATATTGGATCGAAATGTAACTCAGGCACGATGTTCCTTGAAGCCAATTAAGCTGACAATCACTTCAGACAAACGACAGCACCAGATTCTGGTCATCAACTCTCCGGTTTCTTCCCGACGAATCTTTTAGATTTGCAGAATACGACCATAGGGCAATTGATGACCATTGTTCATATTATTTGCCTCACTGAAATAACACTGTTGGGCAAAATAAAAAAATCGTCAAATTGAATCACAAACTCAAGGGTTCCAAACTGCCTACTGACTTGACTGACTGACAAGACTCACAAAGTAAGAAGGGCTGTTCCTTTTCGATCCAACCCGGACCTTTCCGAGCCCCTACACACCATTGGTATTAATGTCTTAGAAACGCGTCCATACTAATCCGGCATATGAATGAAATAACACACCTGTGAAAGTTTCAGCTCAATCCGCCAACCGTGTCGCGAGAAAATGGTGAAAAACTGGCTTTTTTTTTTACCGGAAAATTGCATGTAAATCTCGAAACAGTCGTCGGTAATTGCGAATGGACCATGTTGGATTGTTGGACCATGTTGGATGTGCAGGGTCTTTAATGCTGATAAGCATGGATTTTTCCAAAGGTTTTAAAACCACCGTTGGAAAATCACACAAAATTCCACTTTTCATGAAAATGGCAGCGCTCCAAGCGCTAAAAGTTCACAGCATGTCTGATACTGGTATTTACTTCCACTTGAGTAAGTTACTTTAACCAAATTCGTCAGGTCGAAATTTGGATTCGTGCAAATGGTGTGAAGGGCTTTAAGTATTTATTTTCAACCTCCGCAGAGCTACCGTCCACGACGGCAGTCAGTACCACGCAGGAAGTGACGACCGAGTTGCCCCAGTCCGACAAACCCACCACGTCAGAGCGCACAACGACCCAGACAGTCACCACCACTCCGGAGGCTGTCACCACGGAGACAACCACAGTGGAAACAGTCCAAGGTAAAGACGCCTGGTAGTGTTTGAGCATGGAAGAGATTGGAAGGTTTGCAGGGGGAGTTCGCTCTGTCGAAGAGCTGCGATGACCATCACGTCCCTTAACTCGTTCAAGAGAGAGAGAGGGGGGAGGGTGGGTAACTCCCATTACGAGCTCTATAAAATAATAAACTAGAGTGCGCATTCATCGCGTGACGCGTGCCGACAAGGGGACTGCGACGCCATTACCAAAGAGGTGCAAATGGATCTCTATGGGGCAAACTAATCCCATTTTTTAACAAAACAAAGTAGGACATTAAAATTTGGCAGTCCCTTGAGGTATTAATGGCCTTTCCTTTCATTACTAAAAACAATTTTATATAACATTTTAGTTTCCGCATTCACAATCTGTTGGCTATACCTTTCCCCATTCATATTACGCGCGATTACTACTGACATCCGGGCGATTCGAGCTGAAGTTGACCTCTTTGGTAATGGCGGATGCGCGTCCGAGTCGGCACACGTTCGTACCGCGCGTTGATAGGGGAGTGCGCACTCTAGTTTATTTATAGAGCTCTATGGTAACTCCACGTTTCGGGTGTGCTCTTTCTGTCGTCGGGGAAATGCTTGATTCAACCTGGGAAGAAGGGTTATAATACCTATGCGTTGCACTGTAGTCACTGCAGTTTACCAAGCAACGAAGGCGGTGGAGCCTCCCAAAGGGTATTAGTCATTATCTTTTTCTCGAAAGAGATGATACACCTTCTTGTCAGTGCATGCATACATTCGACACGGGCAAGCCTACATTAACGGCTAAGGGCACTCTTTTTATGAAGACAAGATGACAGCAGGAAGGAATAAAACGAATATTTTAGGTAGGGAAAAAGTTGTAACTGAAATGCAGAATGCATTGTGTTTCATCCTATTATGACCCTTGTTTTCAAGCACCCTTCAAACAAAGTCCTACAAGGATCACTATTAGCATTTGGGATTGGGGGTCACTTGATTAAAATGACGAGGAAAACTTGACAGGATCAAGGCATTGTTCTCTAAGGCTTGCATTGTGCGCCAAGTGGTGGTCTATTCATCGAGCAAACGACATCGGCTGCTATAACGATGGCCTTCACTGTTCGTTCCACAGGTCCGCAACATTCGGACGTTGCCCCGGAAACAAGTCCACCGAGTCGTGAGTTTGAGAATTTCTTGTTCATCAAGCAATGGCATTGGCTTAGAGTCACATGCCGCCGAAGTCACAATTCGTTGTATTATGTCTTTTTATGTCACATTCTTACCATCGAAGTAGGCTACTCTCCAAATGCAAAAGAGTCAACGATTCACTATTCCAAGGAGTGAAAATCGCTCCCAAAAGTTAAACCTCTCAAAAAAAGAGTGAAAAACATTGTGAAAGATGTGAAAACCGCTCAGAGTGGAGTGAAATCCCACTCTTGTAATAATTTACCATATGGATGAAAAAGAAATGTCCTCCATATGGCTCCTCTGTAGAGTGGTGTTTTACTCCATGCATTCTTAGCGGTTTCCACATCTCTTGGAGTGGTTTTCACTGTTTTTGAGCGGTCGTGGCTTTCTTGAGGAAATTTCACTCTTTGTGCGAGTGGGTTATTCACTCTTTTGCATATCTGGAGACTAATTTGTTTTAAACTCACTCTTTGTGCTAGCGGATTATTCACTCTTTTGCATATTCAGAGACTATTTTGTTTTAAACTCACTCTTTGTGCGAGCGGATTATTCACTCTTTTGCATATTTAGAGACTAACTTGTTTTAAACTGGGCATGGTCCAGAATGTCACCAGTTTGGGGATTTCTAATTATTGAAGTGAAAGTCAGTCAAAAGTTAATGTGATCCACTCCCAGTTATAATCCAGCAGTCTCCTGGAGACGAACGGAGTGTACTGTCGAGTTCCTCGGGTTCTTTTCAGAACTACACATATACTCGCAAAGTAGAACTTTGCACGGTGTTACCGCAAACTTATCAATCCTATGTTATGTGGTTGACTCTTTACCAAAATAGGTGGATCGGTTGTCTCAAGCTCGTCTACGTCAAAGGTCACAGCCACGACCCCTCGGACTGCCGGCTCGCCGACGGTCACGGAGGAAGCAACAACAGCCACCGTGGTGACCGCCACGGAGAGCGGGACTACCACGAACACCACCGCCACGGCCCAGATAACCGTGCGACCCACACCGCTGACGAAAGGTATTCCCGATCGAATCCCATCCATTCAAAGTTTAAGGGTCTCTGCGATAAATATCCAAGTCAAGCTCATTTTCTGCCGTCATCTAGGGATCTGAAGTAAACAGACATATTGGCAAGCTTCTTTTTATTAGTGGAGTCAGAAATTGGTCATCTTTTTTACCCATAATAATATTCTTATAAAAATGAGGGCGCTATTGTAAGGTCATGTCAGGAACCCAAAGTTTAAACAACATAAGAAAAATAATAACTTTAAAACTGCGAATTAATCGCTCTGGATTAGGTTTGATAAAAAGATCCTTATAAAATGATATGAAGCATACACGATTCCAGGTCCTGTTACCCACCAATATAGAACTGGATCATCTTGCTGTTGACTGCATCCACAATACCATACCATTGGTTCGCGACCCAGAATTATCTTTGTTCCCGACCACAGAGAACTGCACCCACGACCTGACCGAGTTCACCGGCGAGCCGGCCCAGACTGACGGGCCGACGCCCGCATCTCGATCGCTCGTGGTCCCCTTCCAGACTCCCGCCACCCTCACCGAGGTGCTACTCCGGGGAGACGCCCTCGGCAACGCCATCACCAGTTTCTCCGTGGAGTACCGCCTCAACGGAGAGGAAACACGGAGACAGGTCACCGAGAACTCGACGCTGAAGGTAAGACTCGGTGTTTTGTGGTGTGTGTGGTTTTTGTTTGACCATTTTTTTTTATTCTGCCTTTAAAGCCTCTACACAACATTGGTAAGATCGAAAACCAGAAATGTTAACAGATTTACATGAAACTTATACCGTTTGAAGATGGTTATGGTAGAAACCTCGCACTGAAATATTTCTGCCTAAAATGCTGTACTTTTGGAGAAGTTGAGAGTAGGCCCTAAATAAATCGTTTACGTCTCACCGAGATCTAAACTATTTATCGGAACTGTACGGCGTTGAATGCTGCATTTTCCTGAAACAAATGAAGCGGTTTTCACGATTTTCTCGAGACTCGGTTGGCGGATTTAGCTGAAATTTCCACAGGTGTGCTATTTCATGCATATGTTGGATCAGACAACGTATGGATGCTATTCTTTGCCTCGACCAATGTTGTGTAAGGGCTTTAAAAACCCATACAATAGTTGTAAAGGTCAACAGATTGCCAAATTGTGTGTGTTAAACCATAACATATTCCAAAAAACAACACTGCGAAGGTTTTAGCTCAAATGGTAATCTGAGAAAGTAGAAAACTGCAAAAAAAGTCACAGTTTACTCACCTTTCTGTTGATGTATAGTGTAAGAAATAGTTAATACTCGCGAGTAATAAACTATTTGTTGATGTTTGAGTGAAGATTTCTCGAAAAGTGCAGCATCACTGATCGTAAGATTTCAACAAGAGGATTCGATCATGACCATCTGCAAATTGTGTAAATTAGAAGGACATCTGTGGACTTGTTTTCGATCTTCCCAATGTTGTATTGGGCCTTTAAGAAAGCCGTCGCTTGGGTCAAAATGTCGGGCTCCTTGAATAATTTCTGGGGTTTACAAAAATTATGATCATAAGTCAGAGAGCCACTTTCAACACCTTTGTAGCAATTAATTTTTACAGTTTAGGAGATTTCTCATTTGTAACATTTTCCAAAAAAGGCCAAGAGAGAAGATAAACTGACTGGGAGACTACTAATATGACACCCCCACCCCTGCTAGGATCGAAACGTCAGGCCCTTTAACTTTAGTTCATGTATTGCAGGTCATTTTAGTCAGTGAGCATTTTTTTCTATCTACTTCATTTTTTTAAAGATCCGTGATATCGTCTCCTTTCAACTCTCTCTCTCTTTCTCCTCTCGCCCAGGTGTTCAACGTCCCGTGGGATGTGGACGTGACTATTCCGGTCACGGTGCCGCTGCCCTTCGAGCAGCTGGACAACGTGGTCGAGGTTCGACTCTTCGATCTGAACGTGCCCGAGGCCAAGGCGGCGAGCTTCGCTTCCGAGTTTCACGGATGCGTCAAGCGTACGTATAATATCGAGGCGCCAGGTAGAACTGGAACCGACTATACTATAACGGTCTCAAACATCTGGAGTGGGCTTGGCTCAGCTACACCCCGTATGGGTGAAGCCGATAACCAATAACTGAATCCCTAGAATGAAACTTTACATGTAATGAATGGGGCAACACTTGTTAAACACTATAGAAGTTTCAAAAATTAGGAGGGCCTGACTTTTCGATCAAAGCACGATCTTTCACAACAAAGCAGGACCTTTCCCAAAGGTCCTAGCAGGACCTTTCCCAAAGGTCCTAGCAGGACCTTTCTCAAAGGTCCTAGCAGGACCTTTTTCAAAGGTCCTAGCAGGACCTTTCTCAAAAGTCCTAGCAGATGCCCTAGCAGGTCAAAGGTCCTAGCAGGACCTTTCTCAAAGGTCGTAGGTCCATACAGGACCTTTCTCAAAGGTCCTAAAAGATGTCCTAGCAGGTCAAAGGTCCTAGCAGGACCTTTCTCAAAGGTCGTAGGTCCATACAGGACCTTTCTCAAAGGTCCTAAAAGATGTCCTATAGCAGGTCAAAGGTCCTAGCAGGACCTCTCTCAAAGGTCCTAGCAAGACCTTTCTCAAAGGTCCTAAAAGATGTCCTATAGCAGGTCAAAGGTCCTAGCAGGACCTCTCTCAAAGGTAATAGCAAGACCTTTCTCCAAGGTCCTAGGTCGTAGCAGACCCTTATATCTCAAAGTTCATAACAGAACCTTTCTCAAAGGCAGATGAGAAAAGTCCTGCTGAGGTGGAAACTTCAGGCCCTCCTAATTGCTAATGTTCACTTTGGGTCATTTTAGTCAGTAAGCGGTTTGCATCATTTTCACTAAATGGTTGTGTGTCTGTGTCTCGCTTCAGTGCCGATCATAGAGCCCTCGACAACCACCGTGGTCGCGACGGCGACGTCCACGACACTGTCACCCACGGCCACCCAGCCCGAGAGGTTGAGCTCCATGGAGACGACGACTGTCACCACCAGCACCGCCAGCCAGACCACCAAGGAAATCACCCGACAGACGGTCAAGAAAATCACTCAGCCCGAGAGTGAGTAAATTCCTCCCAACGTTTGGCAATTCCTTTATACACAAAATGAATCCACATTTTAGGCGGTTCGAGAGCCTGTTGTTTTGGTCATCTAAGTCAAGTTTTATAATATTTTTGTACCGCTTAAAATCAGTGTATTTGGTGTCATAAGAAACCGTTTAGTGATAGGCATTTAGTGCGAATTGAAATCAACTGAGATGAAATGTATGTCCGTCTTACCTTGGCCCAATGACATGGAGTCGCTTAAGCAACACAAAATGTCACGATTCGTGAGATCAGCTTGCCGACTCAAATTTTACTTTTGTTTCACACGAAGAAAAAGGAGAGACCAAACAATTCGGTCTGTAATCTTGCTTGCACAAGGAAAACGTTCCATTCTAAACAGAATTTCACGCTTAAGAGGCTCCTTGATATTGTCCTCTGTCGATCTTCATCAACACGCTGAATTTGCCTAATCTTGATAGACACTGACGAAATGGTGCACGCTTTCCTTTTGTTTTTGATTCCATCGTTCGAACAGTGAATGATGTGGGAACAAGCCAGTGAGGCTGGATGAAAACCCCGGGGCCCTTTAAATTAAGTGTTAACGTGCATCAGCACACTCTGACCAAACATTATGCTATAAATCAATAGACATTATAGCATTTGAACCTGTGTCCCCTTCCCTTAAATTATACACCGTTTGAATCACCGGTGCCACTCCCACCACTGCACTGCCCGCCTTTCCAGAGTCGCTTCTTTCAGTTAGTTGGTATCACACCCTGACCATTCTCGGATGTTGTCCACCCAAGGCATCTTTGGTCGACCCACAGATCGCTCAGAAAGTGAAATTTCCTCAAGAAAAGCCAAAACCGCTGAAATAGAGTGAAAACCACTGTACGAGGTGTGGAAACCAATGGATTAAAACACCTCTCTATACAAAGGAGCCATATGGAGGACAACACTTTTTCGAGTGGTCCTCCATTATTGCTCCTTACAGGAGTGCGATGTCACTCCACTCTAAGCGGTTTTCACATCTTTTAAAGGGTTTTTTACTCTTTTTGAGCGGTTTTGACTTTTTGGAGCGATTTTCTCTCCTTGAGAGAGTGAATTATTCACATTTTAGAGAGTAAGTCATCGACATCATTTTGCACTGTGAGGCTTTCTATATTAATCTGTGCTGTTTTCTCCAATGTTTCAGAGCTCTGCAGCAAAGATATGTCCACCTTGGACGGGGTGACCGTGACGCGCCGGAGCAGGGAGGGGGCCCTCGAGGACGGAGAGCCCTGGGTGCCGTCCGCCGCCTTCACGGCCCAGGACAGGTACCTGGAGATCGCCTACAGCCCCCCGGTCGTCATTCGCTCCCTGACCGCCACGCAGGACCAGGAGTTCCAGTACACGGTCTACACCACCAAGGCCGGCTCCACCGCGCCTGTAGCCGTCCGCGAAGCCAGTGGCGAGCCAAGGGTGAGTCCATAATACCCACTACGCATCATCTCATGCGCTCTTTGTGGACCATACCAGGGGCGAATGCCATACAGCTGCATGGGAAGATCGGAGAACATCGATGTCCACATATTTCCACATTTCCACAATTTACACATTTCGTTGATGGTCATGTTGAGATTTTACGGTCTAGGATGCTGTACGGGTACCTTTCGAGAAATTTTCACTCAAACATCGACGAATAGTTTGTTACTCGCGAGTAATGAACTATTTCTTACACTACATGCCGGTGCGAAAACCGTGACTTTTTTGGCCTTTTTCTACTTTCCCATATTTCCATTCGAGCTGAAACCTGCGCAGGATTTCAGCAACGTGTTGAAGTTGCCGTATACCTAAAATCAGCCCACATTTTTGTATTTCATGTCGAGCAAAGAGTGGTTATAAAAACCCCGTCAAAACGCTGCTCGATTGCGTTGGTCGAAATTGCTCATAAAATAGCATCTTTTCATGGTGCAAACAAACAAGTATTAAGCCAACGACGTTACCCAATGATCAATAATATAATTTATTTTTAATGTGTGGAATTTTGGGGGGGGTAAAGCACATTTCATAATGCACTATACAAATGCAGTTTATCATTAATATTAATATTACCCAACTCTTTCCCCATACAATGCGTATTTCCGTGCACAACACTCTGACCAATTTGTTTGTGCTATTTCAGTATGAAGACGTTTTACTTTGACTGTACTTTTCGCCTTTTTAAACAATACACTCTCAAATCTAAAGCAATCAGAAGTTCCGCATTGCAATCTACGGTAAATAATTGTTTGTCCTCGACCAGATTTTCCAGGGAGCCAGTGATCCAGAAGTGCAGTACCTCTCCGAGGACTTGGGTGAAATCGAAAAAGTGACGCTCCTCTATGCATCCGACATCGCCGGCACTGACCCACAGATCGACGTGTCGCTCTTCGGGTGCCTTGACCGTAAGCCAATCCACTTGCAACCTAGTATAATACCCTGTATGTTCCAGTAAAAGCCCTATGTGTCGGCCCTATACTGGGCTATTTCGCTCCATGAAAATACTGGGGGGGGCTAGAAGATTGTTTAATTGTACCCAAATGATATGCAGTAATGCGCAATTGTAATGACATGCGCATACTTATTCACATGTGGCACCACATACGTATGTCCAATATGCACAACAATGTGCGCAAACTTCAGGGGAAAAAACAAAGCAAGAATTCGAAATTCCCAACGGTCGCGATGCAGTAACCAAAAATATGCACCCCCCCCCCAGTGCAGATATCTCTCTCTAAATGCAAAAGAGTGAATAATTCACTCGATCAAGGAGTGGTGTTTGACTCAATTACTTTGTGAGCGGTGTTGGCTTGTTTTGAGGAAATGCCACACTTTGTGCGAGTGGATCATTCACTCTTTTGCATTTAGAGAGTTACAGGGTTAAAAGCCTAGCCATCATGCACAGGTTAGCTTTGGTCAAAGAGATAGACCAAGACGTCCGCATCGGACGTGTTATAATAATGCTCCATCAGACTTCCGACAGTTCAGAATGAATTCAAATTGTTTAATGCTCACGTTTCTGTGTAAAGGCCTGACCACGACATCGGCCACGACGACTGTCAAGCGTGAAGAGACCACGCCCTCAGGGGCCGAGCCGGGCACCACGCCCAAGGTGGTCATATCGTCGACCACGGAGCGAGTGTCTGAGTCCCCCACGCAGAAGGTCACCGTCACCACGACCTCCGTCCAGGGCAAAGGTCAGTCGATCCGCCGTTTCCGGCGGAAGATGGGAGCATGGAGGATTGGAGGCTGTTTTCCCGTGACGTGCAAGGGTGCCTTAATGATGCATTGTAACCATTTTTTTCTGATTTCACAAATTTTGTGAAATCGGGAAAAGAGTGGTGTGGGGGCGCTTGTCTGGCTATGACCTGGTATGCATGTTTGTATCCGAATAAAACAGTTATCAAGGATGGGTGTTTTTCCAACGGTCAATTTAATAAAACTCATGGTAACATGCGATCAATCGCAAGACAAAGTCAGATGCACAGAGACCATACGCCGTAGGCCTATATCTCCAGGGATCACATCCCCGCTTTCATTCAGATGAAAACAACCAATGAATTGCAAACCTGGCTACAGTATGCTTTGGCTTCAAATAAAGTAGATGCCGCTTTTCGTTGGACATAAATTGTTTTATACGTTTCACAGTCGGTTTTCCAGTTTCTTTAAACAAGAGGTAGCCTTTCTTAATGTCTCATATAAACATATAAAGCAGTCAATCTTCACATTTTGAAAGAGTTTATAATTCCGTGAGTCCTTGAAATGGATTCATTCAAATTAAAGCAAAATCGTCAATTCAAATCAATTCAATAATAACATTTATTTTCATACTTCCTCAAGCAAGTGTTAAACACAAGTTTGATATATAAAGAACTTAAATAAAAGAAGGTGGAAAGTATAGGGGCTGTTCATAGAAGCCAAGGCTTGTAGAGAACAGCCTTGGCAGACAAAATAGACGTAACATTTAATACAAGAACAAACAGACAAGAGAACACAAACAAGACGATTAGACCGGATAATGAAGACGAAAAAGAAATGAAAAGTAAATAAGAGGAGCGATGAATTGAATTGAATTGAAAGGGTCTCTGTAATCAACATCGTATCACTTGAATCCATGCTACAGAAGTTTTTTGCGATGTTGCTAGCAATCAAGCTGTTTTTAGGTTTAATCAACCATATATGTGACCAGGCACAACGACATGAGGAATATCTCACCAAAATACTTTTTGAGTAAACAACGCCTAAAGTTAAAGTACCTTCAAAATTCGATTACAAATAATTTTTTTTTTTTTGTATTTTCGGAAATTTTAAATATTAGAGGATATTATATTTTGATATCATTTGAAAGTTAATGGTGTACTCTTTCACATCATTAGAAAATCTCAACATCTCAAAAGTGGGGTTATTCCTCATTATGCTGTGCCGGGTCACATATACACAACACTGATGGGAGTTAAGGTCTCTTATCAAAAAGATCATTGGTTGAGTGCAAGTTGAATTCATCCGACCGATAAAATTTCCCCCGGTAGAAAGCCGATTGTACTGGACTCTGGGGGTGAAAATCATTAAATCATCTGATACCCAACCGATGATCTTTTTGACAAGAGGCCTAATGTGTTCTCCTGCAGGTACCACAACTGTTACCGAGAGCGTCACGCCGTCCGCGACTGTGACCAAGACTGTGACTGAGATTAAAGAGGGCGGTACGACCACTTTCAGAGAGTCAACGAGAGTCACTTCACAGGAGCCGATCACGACCACACCAGGTATTGACCAGATTCGTGTGCATCAAAGCCATGACTTTCGCCCTTATGACATTCAGATGATTCTGCAAGAAAACAAAAGTGTTAAAGGCCCTATACAACATTGGTAAAGGTCAAAAGATTGCCACAGTTTGTGTGTTAAACCATAAAAAAATTCCAAAAAAGCTATACTGCTATTGGATTTAGCTCAATTTGTAATCTGAGAGAGTAGACAAAATGCAAAAAATACACATCATGGCTTTCGCACCGTTCTGTAGTGTAAGAAATAGTTTATTACTCGCGAGTAATAAACTATATTTCGATGTTTGAGTGAAAAGTACAGCATCGCAGACCGTAAGAATTCAACATAAGGATTCTATCATGACCATCTACAAACTGTGTAAATTAGAAGGAGATCGGGGGACATCGATGTTTTCCGATCTTCCCAATGTTGTATTGGGCCTTTAGGTCCTGCTAAGTTGGTTGACTAGCAGTTGATTCCACTGACTAGCAGTTGATGCACAGAAACCATACAGCCTATCACAGTTTACGATTGTTATCAGTCGTGAATGTGGAGAGGAGGAGACCATATCCGTGAACCATCTCCTGGAGTGCCCATTTCTGCCCAATCCCTGTACCCAAGCTGACCTTACTACACTCACGCCTATCATGCGGTCGCCTGCGTCCAGTATCTGTTAGGTCGAGTTTAATTGAGAGAAAGGACTCGAGAAGAAGGAGAGTCGTAAGTTCAGCTACGATGCATCGTAAGGCTTTGTGAAGTCCACCCCTGCAGTACACACATCTAATGAGTTTCGATTCGAACGAGCCATCAATGCATTTCCTTGTTTCCTTGCTTGATCCCAAGGTGTGTGCATGGAGAATCTAGAGAGCTCGCCTGTCATGGCGGGCACATTCGTGGAGCGTAGCACGTCCATGCCCGATAACGGTTTCTCCAGCTTCGACTCGGAGGAGGTCTGGTTACCAGCGGTGGCCGCGAGCCAGGTGCCCTTCGTCAGGCTGGAATCGGACCGTCCCTTGTCCCTGAGGGCGCTCAAGCTCAGAGGTGACGGTCAGGGCAGAGGAGTGGAGGGACTCAGGATCAGATACCGACCAGCTGGCTCCGACGCCGAGAAGTACTACACAAGCCCGTCATCCGTGGAGCCTAAGGTGAGCGACTGTCACTCACCATCTACCAAAAGAGCCAACCAAATGCGTCCAACGCCTTATATAGGCCCTTTACGAATCCATGGATCAGCCTTAAAATCCAGCTTTTGGTTTGTCGCCGGATTTGAAGGTCTGTTGGCCTGAGAGTATTCACCAAGAAACTGGGGACAAACGCTTGTTTCTAGATGCCTGTGACATTATAACGGGTAAGAGAAATGTGACCGTGGTTGTTTTTCTCTCGTTACGTTCGCAGATCTTCTCTGCCAGCCCGACAAGCGAGTCCAGCAGACCCGTCTGGATCATGCTGGGTGAAGCCACGGAGGAATTCACCTCGTTGACGGTGGAGATCCTGTCCTGGAGTGGACCGCAACCCGCACTCAGATTGAACTTCCACGGCTGCGCAGGAACTCGTAAGTCTTGCTCAGATAAGGTTTTCTCGGGGTTTTTTCGGTTTTTTTTTTCAAAATTAAGTCTTGCTCAGATAAGGTTTTCTCGTTTTTTTTCTCCAAAATTAAGTCTTGCTCCGATAAGGTTTTCTCGGGATTTTTTCTTTCTTTTTTTTTCCAAAATGAAGTCTTGCTCAGATAGGGCTTTCTCGTTTTATTTTTTTATTTTTTTTTTCAAAATGAAATCTTGCTCAGATCGGGCTTTCTCGTTTAAGTTTTTGTGGTTTTTTTTTAATGAAGTCTTTTTCAGATAAGGCTTCCTGTTTTTTATTTTTTTCAAAATGAATTCTTGCTCATATAGGGCTTTCTCGTTTGTTTTGAATTTTTTTTTTCAAAATGAAGTCTTGCTCAAATAGGGATTTATCGTTTGTTTTGAGTGTGTCTTTTTTAAATGAAGTCTTGGTCAGATAGGGCTTCCTAGTTTTTTTTGTTTTTTTTTCAAAATTAAGTCTAATCATTATAAGGCTTTCTCGTTTTTTTTTCTTGTTCTTTTTTTTAATTGAAGTCTTGCTCAAGTAGGATATTTTTTTATTTTATTTTTTTTCAAAAGGAAGTTCCACAACAACTTTCGGTGAAAATCTAGCCAAGATAACTTGGAATCACCGAAATATGAACCCAAGACCCCTCTCGTCAGAATTCATGAATGACGGTGCCAATGTGTCTGCTATTTCCCCCACAGCAATGCCGACCACCAAAGAGTCGATCTTTGAGAGAGTGACGACTAGTAGTGCCGTCGTGACAACGATGACAGAATCCATCAACAACGGTAAGCACACTTCGACCAATTCACATATAAACCCAGAGTGAACCGGAAGAGCACAATCCAAATCCAATTCAATGAGGGTTTGCCCTTGCTCGACGTGATAAACACTGAATGCTCAGTGCTTTGCCCGATGCCTGGCGAAAGGTTTTTGGGGCAGCTCGGGCGGGATTAGGCCTACGTCTGCACTAGGAAGTGGGAGTAGCGGGTTCAAATCCCGCCCGAGCTGCCTTTTCCATCAGGCATCGGGCAAAGCACTGAGCACTTGGTGTTTATCACGTCGAGCAAGGGCAAACCCTCATTGAATTACATTCTCCTCGACGCAAACATTATGTTATATCTATGATTGAAAGCACTGAGCACTCGGTGTTTATCACGTCGAGCAAGGGCAAACCCTCATTGAATTACATTCTCCTTGACGCAAACATATCTATGATGCAAAGCACTGGGCACTCAGCGTTTATCACGTCGAGCAAGGGCAAAACCTCATTGAATTACATTCTCCTCGACGCAAACATATCTATGATGCAAAGCACTGAGCACTCAGCGTTTATCACGTCGAGCAAGGGCAAACCCTCATTAAATTACATTCTCCTTGACGCAAACATATCTATGATGCAAAGCACTGAGCACTCGGTGTTTATCACGTCGAGCAGGGCAAATCCTCATTGAATTACATTCTCCTTGACGCAAACATATCTATGATGCAAAGCACTGAGCACTCATCGTTTATCACGTCGAGCAGGGCAAAATCTCATTAAATTACATTCTCCTCAACGCAAAACATGTCATATCTATGATGCAAAGCACTGAGCACTCAGCGTTTATCACGTCGAGCAAGGGCAAAACCTCATTGAATTACATTCTCCTCGACGCAAACATATCTATGATGCAAAGCACTGAGCACTCAGCGTTTATCACGTCGAGCAAGGGCAAACCTCATTAAATTACATTCTCCTCGACGCAAAACATCATGTTATATCTATGGTCATCACATTTTTTGGTCTGGAAACAGTGGTGACAAGCCAGAGCAAGATCGTGGAGCCCACCGGAACGACAACCGAGGCCACAACGGCGCCGGACACGGGAACACCTCACGTGGGCGTGACTATCTCCCCGGGCGACGTGGGAGGCAGCGTCACGCAGACGTCCACCACGCCGTCAGGAAACTTCACCATACCAGGTGAGTGACGCGGATCGCTGCACCGCCAGTGATGGGAGCCTTCGATCAAGGCGCATGCGGCGAAATGGA
Organism: Luidia sarsii; assembly: GCA_949987565.1. Lineage (NCBI taxonomy): Eukaryota > Metazoa > Echinodermata > Asteroidea > Paxillosida > Luidiidae > Luidia > Luidia sarsii. The sequence goes on from OX465109.1 coordinate 6,199,098, forward strand.
TAGTCGAGATCGCTTATCCGTCGAGCGTTTGCATGAATTTCAAGATTAGTGCGCAACCCGCGTGCCACGAGCGAGGAGGAGACCATTACCATCACCAAACCAACGCACTGAAGAAAAAATGCCCGAATCCATCTCCTCATCGCACCATGCAGTTTACATGCATTCTTGTGGTTAGCAAATAAAAGAACGCGGCTGTTTTTTCATCCTTGGAATTTCTTTTGCTGGTAGCTGTCGATTGATATTTAAGAAAAATCACTGAAATCCACTGTGTTTACTTTCTCCCACTGTACAGAGGATTACTACTGCATGCTCAACGGTCGAAAGTACAAGGTCAGTTTATAGAGCACAGTCCATTTTTATGACCATCGGCAAAAAAATATTGTTTTCCAGATATGCTTTCCCTGTCTAATTAAACAGGTCCAGCAAGGATGTAACGTTAGGCACTGTATATTTTTCAGATCCAATAAAATGTTTGAATTTTTTTTTTCCTTTGAGAATTTTTTTTTTCCGAAAGTCAAAAACCCACGGTTGTTATGATTCAAAATGTCAATATTAAGATGATCTCCCATATGCCAGAAAGTGTATACCGCTGACCCCTGATATCAATTTATGAAATTTCTTTGTGAAAAAAAAAATGGCAAAGAAACCTTTGACTAGACCGGGACTTGAACACGAGACCTCGGAATTAACGTACCAGCACTCTTCCATCTGAGCTATCCATCCATAAGACGGTGGCCTTCCCAAAATAGTCAATCATGCAGTCTTTGCCCGGGTGGGGGCGCCAGTCAGAAGCAATTCAACCATTTACTTCCGTATAATTATCATGCACGTGTTTTGTTTGATTTAGATGAAAGATAACAGCCAAAGGACTGAAATAGTCCAAACTACAGCAACAAATTTCAAACCGCAAATATGGTTATAAATCAATTATACAATCAATTTGAAAATTAGACAAAGAAAAAAATTGACTGGACCGGGACTTGAACGCGAGACCTCTGGATTAACATGCCGGTGCTCTTGCAGCTGAGCTATCCAGCCCGTAGATGGTGGCCTTCCCAAATAGTCAATCTCTGCTGGGGTGGAGCCCCTAGGGTTTTACGCTTAAAGCGACTCTGTGAAATTGGGACCGAGTGGGAATGGAAACAAACTTGTCAGGCTTAGCTAGCATGTAGGCCCACACAGTCTTGTATATCCCACAAGGAAAAGTCCAACGGGAACACGGCTTAAGCCAGTAATCAGGGACCAATGTCATAGAGGTGCTTGAGCCCCAAAGGTTGCTTAACTGGCAAGTAAAACGGTTTTAAGAAATCTTAAATTTTACCAGAAATGTTTTTATAAGTTGTTTATGTTTATGATGGCCTTCGCACAAACAGTCAACCAGTCTTTGCCGGGTGGGGGCGCCAGTCAGAAGTAATTTTATCATTAATTTTCTTTTCTTGGTTACTTTTCAGGACGGGGAGACGCTGCCCCAGCCTGACCCTTGCACGACAAGGATCTGCGAAATGGGATCCGGCATCTTGGAAATCAGGAGAGAATGCGACCTGAGATGTGATGTAAGTTAGTGATGAAGTAAATACAAAAACCTGTTGGAAACTGCTCACTGACGAAAATGACCTGCAATACATAAATCTGTTTTGAAATTTAATTTAGTAATGATAAAAATGATAACTAGCGTTTAGTTGTCCACGTTCAACCCCGCTACTCCTGCTTTCTAGACCTAGTCTGCACTAGAAAGCAGGAGTCGCGGGTTCGAATCCCGCCCGAGCTCCCTGATTTATTTTTTTCATCAGGCATCGGGCATACCACTGAGCATTCAATGTTTATGGCGTCGAGCAAGGGCAAAACCTCATTGTAATTGCATTCTCCTCGACGCAAAACATCATCTTACAATTGATATCATTCTAACAATGGGCTGTTGTGCAGAAGTTCCAGCTGGAGAATGCCCGTGCCACGCGTTACTCACTGTGACACAAAGGGCAATGTTTGCCACAGAGCAGCGTCATAACACTCTCATCTTTATTTCGATCTGGTTCACAGGGTAAACTCCGGTATGTTGAGGACCAGTGCTGCCCCGTATGCGGTAAGATATCAACACAATATTTCTCAATCAGAAAAAAAGGCAAATAAAATTGGACTGGATTTGAACCCCAGACCTCTGGCTTAGCGCACTAGCCAGAGGTATTGGGTTCAAAAGCCCCGGTTCTGTCATGAACTTTCTCCTGAGATCAAGAACTTGCAAACGATGATTGTTTATAGCCTCATCCTCTCCTCTCTATAACTCTCTCTCTCTCTCTCTCTACTCTCTCTGACTCTCTAACTCTCTGTAACTCTCTAACTCTCTCTAACTCTCCCCAACTCTCTCCAAATCTGTCTCTCTCTCGTTCTAACTGTAAACTCTCTCTAACTCCTTCTAACCCTCTCTAAAACTCTCTCTCTAACTCTCTCTATAACTCCCTCTAGGTCTCTCTCTAACTCTTTCTAACTCTCTCTAACTCTCATTCTCTCTAACTCTCTCTCTCTCTAACTGTAACTCTCTCTAACTGTAAACTCTCTCTAACTCTCTCTTTCTCTAACTGTAACTCTCCCTAACTCTCTCTCTCTAACTGTAAACTCTCTCTAACTTTCTTTAACTCTCCCTCTCTCTCTAACTGTAACTCTCTCTAACTCTCTCTCTCTCTCTCTTTCTAGCTGTAAACTCTCTCACTCCTTCTAACTCTCTCTAAAACTCTCTCTAACTCTCTCTATAACTCCCTCTATAGGTCTCTCTCTCTCTCTCTCTAACTCTCTAACTCTCTCTAACTCTCTCTAACTCTCTCTAACTCTCATTCTCTCTAACTCTCTCTCTCTCTAACTGTAACTCTCTCTAACTGTAAACTCTCTCTAACTCTCTCTCTCTCACTGTAACTCACTCTAACTGTAAACTCTCTCTAACTCTCTCTCTCTCTCTAACTGTAAACTCTCTCTAACTCTCTCTCTCTATCTGTAAACTCTCTCTAACTTTCTTATAACTCTCTCTCTCTCTCTAACTGTAACTCTCTGTAACTCTCTCTCTCTAACTGTAAACTCTCTCTTACTCTCTCTCTCTCTAACTGTAAAATCTCTCTAACTCTCTCTCTCTCTAACTGTAAACTCTCTCTAACTTTCTTTAACTCTCTCTCTCTCTAACTGTAACTCTCTGTAACTCTCTCTCTCTAACTGTAAACTCTCTATAACTCTCTCTCTCTCTTTCTCTTTCTAACTCCCTCTAACTGGAACTCTCACTAACCCTTTCTCGAACTCTCTCTAACTAACTGTACTCCCTAACTCTTCCTGTGTCTCACGTTGCAGAGGCCGAATCCAAGCAGTGCCTGCGCAAGAGCCGACTGGAGACGCTGCGCCTGGGCGGCTGCGTCTCGGAGGAGCCGGTGGAGGTGACGTCCTGCGAGGGCGGCTGTCCGTCCTCCTCCTTCGTCCAGATGCTGACGGACGGCTCCGAGACCGCGGCCCGCTGCACCTGCTGCCAGCCGCTCTCCGTAGGCGTGCGCGAGGTCAGCCTGGACTGCAGCGGCGGCGAGAAGCGGGCCTACAGCTACCAGGTCATCCAGGCCTGCAACTGCAAGGCCTGCTCCTTCGGCGAGCCCGGACGATAGGGCCCCGCACCATACCCAATCCCGACACCAAAAAAAAAAGTATTCTGCCCAACAGCTAAAACAACACAAACCAAAACTGTAATGCTCTTTAGTCTTTAGTATAATAAGTAATAAAAATGCTTGCCTCTCGACCCGAATTTGACTAAATGAATTGATCAACTTCTTCCGCATTTGGAGAGAAATGAATTATTTTACTTTATGATGTCCAGTTTTAAAAAGCTTTGATATTGGTGATGGGAACCTATAGTTTTACTGGCATTAGTTGAATATTGTTTGTTAGTCAAAACGTACAGCTGCAGGGCAGAGTATTTTTTTTTTAAACCTGATCATGTTACAGTTATAAAAGTGACGACGGACTTCCAATAAGGGTTAGTGGTGATGGGTAAAACCAGACAGATGAAGTGATATATTTTCCTAAAATGTTAATGCGAAAGAGAGGAATTAGAAGAGCATAAAACCAAGTGAATGTGGCTATCGAGAGTAAAGAGTGTTGATAAAAGACATCCCGAAGACAAATATATGTTCGTCTTTTAAGTGCAATAGCAAAAAAGTCATCAATTTAGTAGAAACATCCATTGATTAGATATATAAAAATCACGTTGATTAAAAAGAAAACACTGGGTTATATAATAAGGTAGTGAAAGTGAAAAGAATATCATTTACAATACTTGACCAGTAAATATGGTTCAATTGTTGCCAATAAAAATAATTTTCTCAAGGTATTTGTCGCAAGTGAAGTTTCCAAACAAGCTTAATTTTTGTAGCATTAAATTTCAATCCCCTTTTTTTTCCGAAAAAAAACAACAACAAAAAAATTTGATCCTGTCTGATTCACAGCAATGGAAATCGATGAGTCAGTGGATAATTATAATAGCCTAAAATTAATGGGAACTATCACATAATTTTTATCACATACCCTACACGAACCAAGAACAAAATAGTTTGAAGTAAAATATTTGGAGGTGATATTTTTTAATTGAATATATTTTTGAAGGCAATAATCTAAACAGACAATAATGTTTAAAAAAACAAATTAGTCACGCGTATGAGAATTTATTCTAAGACATTTTTGAGTTCAGTTATTTTGAAAACCAAGTAGACTTACTTGTAGATGGTGGTGGAGAGCTGTTTAATTCCCTTTAAGTATGTATTAAGCGAACTTTTAGAGGCAAGCATTGATCAAAAAAATAAACTTATCGTTTCCTGCTTATGAACTTTTCGAGTTTTGAGTCGTTATAATTATTTACTGAGACTACTGCATGACTACCGTCATGTACTTTTCTTTCTTTTTTTTGGGGGGGGGAACTTTTTTTTTTTAAGGTCACAAAGTGCAATAATTATGTCATATTGATGTAAACAAAAAATACGAGTGTATACCAATGCTAACGGGGGAAAAAGTTAATGACGTAATCAGAATTGAAATTTTCTTTACTGAATAGCACTTTCATACGAAACCTGGCATGTTTTTCATTCGAAGTTCATACATAATTATTCAAATTGAAGATCTTTCACTGATTACTGCAAACCTTTAAATTAAGTGGGCCTGACGTTTCGATCCTAGCAGGACCTTTCTCAAAGGCAGAGTGACAAGGACAAAACAGATACATGTACACGGAGGAAGGGGGGGAGTGAATAGGACACGGATGAGAAACAAAGGACAAAGAGTGAAGCTGGTAGGGAGAGATCAAAGGGAAGCGCAAGCGGTGGGGTAGGGATTAGTGAGAGTAGGGGGAAAGATCAAAGAGAAGGGCAAGGAGTAGGGTAGGGGTTAGTGACAAGAGGGGGAAAGATCAAAGAGAGAAGTGTGAAGGACTGAACACAAAAGAAGGATTATCAGAAAGCTGCATGGTGTTAGTCATTACCCTCCTGGATGTTGAGACCATGTGGTTGAATAGTCCGAAGACGCTTCATCCACATTTTCTCACGGCTAAGACGGACAGCATTACTACGGTGACCAAGTGATTCTATGCCCAGTACACTCATATCTGATATCGAATGATCAGGGAGATTGAAGTGATACCCAACAGGGGTGTCCATTTTACCGGTTTTGATAGTAGACCTATGGCCATAGATCCGTTTTTTTAGGGTGTTTTTGGTCTCGCCAACATACTGAATATTACAAACTCTACAAGAGATGAGGTATATGATGTTTGAGGTAGTGCACGTGATAGAGCCATAGGTCGTGTGGGTAGTTCCAGAAGAATGACCATTGAAAGAGTCTATTTCCTTGACATGTGTCTTGCAAACAATGCATTTCGAGGTACACTTAAATGTACCAAATTTGGTTGGAGGGGAAGAGTCCAAAGGGGGAACCTCTGCTCGGACAATTAAGTCACGCAGGTTACGGGGGCGCCTGAAAGCCAAAACAGGCGAATTAGGAATGGTTTCAGCCAGACGATCTGAAGTGTGGAGAATATGGTGGTTTTCCTTAGTTATCTTCCTGAGAGGAGGAAGAGAAGGGTGGTTGGAAGTAACTAAGGGAACCTTGGGCGTGTCCTTGGGACCTGGTGGCTTTTGTTTTAGTGCCGAACTTCTTCTACTGCAAACAATAAAAAATAAATTATATTCATTCTTTAATTAATAACCTCTCCAGGAAATATCACTTGCAAAACTCGAATTAAAAGTATTTAAGAATGGTAACTTTCAATTCATCTTATGAGTTTTCTCAATAGTATCCCTTTTCTCGCCGTGGGTTTGAGAGCAGACGATGTTTCAGATTAGTTCTGCTTTTGTCTGCTGCCCTCAATTGACGGCATATGGAGTATCGCTGGTTCCCTAACACTGTGCGCGCTGTGGGAGACCCAAGCTGAATGCAGGGTACCACTAAAGATGTCAGCGCCCATCAGAAATTTACAGCACTTTGTTGCTTGTTGTAATTTGTAACTTTGTAAGTAAGCCTACGACTCTCAAATTGCTTGCATCACTGCCATTTATCAGGAGGAAAATTCGTAGGTAGGCCTATTATTAGTATTACCGGTACCTATCATTTGTATCAAAGTATTACTCAGAGGTGTCATAATCAATACATTACTACTACTACTGGGAGTACTAGTAGTAGTACTAAGTACTAGTGCTAGTAAGTACTACTTACTAGTACTACTACAGTACTAGTACTAGTAGTACTACTACTAGTACTAGTAGTACTAGTAGTACTACTAGTACTAGTAGTACTAGTACTAGTAGTACTACTACTTACTAAAGAGTAAAGTACTACTACTAGTATCGTGGGAACCCCCGTTTTCGACGCTACACGTTTTCGACGCTTAGCCTTCTAACTCACATCGCACTATGAAAACAACTCCGTATAACGATCTCAGACTTCGTATCTAACACTAACAGTTGGTTTCCTGCTCTTGTCTGTCACCGAAAATGTGGAAATTTAAGGCTTTTCCCGTAGGCCAAACTTGTGTGATTCAAAAAGTTGCTCCTTTGGGGTCTATTTTCCTAGGTACAAAATTGGCAGTTGCTTCGAAGCTCCAGTTTTCTTTATTGTTGGTCCTAAAAAAAATCTGAGTTTACCTTAACAAACCCCAACATCCGTAGAAAAAAAACATATCACGCAACTTGAGGCAGTCCGTTCTGGGTAAAAACTATGGAGGCTACTATAGAGCGTCTCGCTTATATATATTTTTTAAATATTTTTTTTAATTATTATTTAAAGACAAAAAGTAACATGGCCCAATAGGCTTTTTAAAAAAATGAAAAAAATAAAAGGGCAGCTAGAGAAAGTACCAAGAAGGAGGAAATGTGTCTCTGGAGTGACATTGGGATAGGTGATAACTGAAGAAGCAGCGAGAAAAAGGATTGTGGAGTTTTTTTTAAACGTCACAAAAGAAGACATGTATCAACAAGACCAATGCGTTTTAAGCATAAATTATGAATGATTTGAGGAAAGTGTTAGAAGCAGTGTGGAAAAACAAAAACAAAGATGAACACACAAAAAATACAGGGAAGAATTTTACAGTGCCACACAGCATTTTGAGTTATTTTAAGAATTTATTTTGCGTTTGGCTGCACTGGGACACCTTACTAAACACCACCGACGAAAATAGGTGACGATGCTTACTGCGCGGTGCGTCGCGGACGTCAACAAAACCGGGTAATCTTACGGAAGTGACAGGCTTGATCAACCTTCTCTATGATTATTCTAATAGTCTGTGGTGTGGACAAAGTGACTGGGACCTCTTTTAGTGTGATACTTTCGTCCACATTGTTCAGTTTGAAGAAAAGTCCTTATATCGTCGAAAACCGGTTATTGGAGGATACTACTAGTACTAGTAGTAGTAGTCAGTGACAGTAGTAGTACTAGTAGTAGTAGTACTACTACTAGTACTAGTACTAGTACTTAGTAGTACTAGTACTAGTAGTAAAGTCAGTGTCACTTGTCTGTATCACTATCACTTTATCAATATACTACTCTAATAGTATATACTAGTACTAGTACTACTACTAGTACTACTAGTAGTACTAGCTTTAGTATCACTATCAGTATCACTTAAGAGTTAGCAAATAATACATTACTTACTATCACTTTTTATCAGTATCACTTTCAGTATCACTCAGTACTGACAAGTGACAGTGACAATAGACCTATCACTTCAGGGCCAGCCAGGGGCATAGTTTTCTTTTTACTTTTACTTTTTATTTTTCACTGGTTTATTTTTTCACTGGTTTAATTGGCAGAATAACATACTACATAGGCCTATGCTGCAGACGTGCAGTGCTGCCAATGGAAAGATTTTGGTTTTAAGCGGTAGTTTCAGTTTTGTTGGCCTACGTTGGTATTGTTCAACTAAAATCTTGCCGTTTCGTTTGAAGCTACATGTTGCTCTAGTTTACAGAAGTGCAGAGCTGTCATGGAGACAGAGGACACTCAGGATGGTGAGAAGTACACAGGACTGAGGTACGACCTGGAATTCCTACTGGAGAAATTCCGGCAGACACAGGATGTGCGCTTCCAGATGTTTGCCGAAGAATGGCGCAACCTCAACTTTTCTTTCATCCATTAGTGAGTCGAGAAACCTTTTTGACGTTCGCAAAGCATCATTGGATGGGTATAGATAGATGACAAACTGGCCGTATCACACGACTATATGACGGAGCATGCATGTTTGTGAATTGTTTAGATTCTTTCTCAAAAACAAAATGGAGTCCAGAAATGAAACTCACGCAAAAACTTTTGTCTCTAGAGTCTAGGGATGCCATCAACAAAATACTTTAAAAAAAATTTACGTTGAGTGGGTAGTTTCAGAGAAATCAGTGGAGATTCACATAATAAATAGTAACTGGATGGCAAACGAGGTACGCGCATGCAGCTAGCAGTGCGCGGAGCACACATTCTTAATGTTTCCCTTGCCGCTAGCTGCATACACGCGCCAAGTATGCCATACTGTCACCATGGGAATCCCCAACAATTTCTCCGAAACTTATTAAAAAATGAGAAAATGGTTCTGTTTTTATCATTCTCTTACAGTGGAATTGAGAAAGGACAAGAAAAAAGCGAGGCAAGTTGGTTGTTTAAATTTGGTCGTACATGAACAAGATCTAAGTTAACTTAAAAGTGATATACAAAAATGTTGCAAACTGCTTACTGACTAAAATTACCAAAATGCAAATCTTAAAATTTAGTGGGCCTGACGTTTTGATCCTAGCAGGACCTTTCTCAAAGGTAGAGTCTCTGCCTTTGAGAAAGGTCCTGCTACATGTAGGATCGAAACGTCAGGGCCACTAAATTTTAAGTTGGAGAGGTATCGAGTTCCAGATGTGAGGAGCTGCCACAGAAAAGGACCTGTCATCCCGGGAGTGTCGAGACTCGTGTTCCTTGAAGTGGTATGTTTCTGGATCTTGGATTTCTTTCGGGACTGTAAGACATCGGAAATGCAGGCCAGAGCTCTGCCGCTGAGTGCTTTGTGGAGAATCAGTGCCAGCTGAAGGGGTGTCCGTGGGGGGGGGATTTCTGGTCGGTGACGGGCTCTTCTTTTTTCGGTGCTTTACCTTTCAGGCCATGCTGGAAGCCTTTCGCATCGTCACCGAATACTTCCTGCCTCCCTATGACCTCCAGCGCAGAGTGGGGGCTCTGTACATACTCTACGGCCTCTACACCACCCAGCCCCATGTGCCAAAGTTTAAGGTAACGCACGGCCTCTCGCACTGTGCTGGGGTTTTCCTCCGAGAATATTCAGAACCTACCGGCGGCAACCGATATGCGGCTCTAGAAGAGGAGTTCTGATGTGATGTGGACCCTCCGACGCCATGTTGGACGTTCCATGGACCACAGATGGGACAAGGAATGAGTCTAGAGCATCCAGTTTGTGCATGCGCACGTACATGTAGACACACGCAGTAATGTGCAAGAGAACAGCCTCGACAGCCCACTGCACATGCTAAGGTGCTAGGGTATTTGTGGGGAGAAAAAATTTCAAGCATGATTTTGAGCGTCGAGGTGGCAAGTTTTGGAGACGAGCTCCAGACATGCCTGAGGTGATGCATCAAAATAGTTCAGTGGGCCACAGTTTAAAGGGTCTCTGCAATAGACATTTTATCACTTGCATGTAAATCCATGCCACAGAACTGTTTTGCAAGGTTGCTAACAATCTGGACCGGGATTTGAACCAGAGACCTCTGGTTTTGCTTACCAGCCCTCTTCCCATCTGAGCTATCCAACCCTTAGATGGTGGCCTTCCCAAGTAGTCAACTACATGTATTCTTTGCCGGGGTGGGGGCGCTAGTCAGAAGCATTAAACTATTAACTGCCGTATTATCTCCTAGGATCACAACCCCGCTTTCATTTACCGGTAGATGCAAACAACCAATTGTTGTTAACATGGCTACAGCAGCTCGGGTATCACATAAAGTGGATGCAGGTTTTTCAATTCGAGTCAACCCAATCATTGAAAAACTCACTAGAAACTTTTGAAGAAAAACAAAACAATTGCCAATAAAAAAAACGATGGAAAATAATCAGAAAATGGCGGAGGAAAGCTTTCTTGGCCTTTCTTTTCAATTGGGTTTTGACTTTGCTTCACAGATACGTATCTCCATTGAGCAGTGGCCGTGCGTGACCAAGCTCATGGAAAGCCTGGAAGCACAGGGGCACCTGGACGCCAGCTACGTGTTCCAAAGGCTGGTGACAAGCAAAGCCTTCACATTCACAGCCAAACCAAAGAAGGTGAGCCTGCTATTAGAACGTGTGATAGGCTCTGCAAAAACAAAATGAGTCGCATCGGGGTAAACTCGTTATCAAGGATTCATACTCCAGACCACCTATTTCATGTTTTAGATCAAAAAGTTTTCAATCAGCAAAATATGGACTCCAATGAAGCCATATAAACATTAATTAGGATTAGTTTTTGAAATCCCCACAACTGTTAGTCTCCCTGTGTGTGGACAAGGGCTGTGCAAGAAGTGACTCAGTTTTGCAGAGCTCTTCTCATGTATGGAATCTGTTCTGCCAAAAAAAGGTACCCAATACAACATTGGGAAGATCGGAAAACATCGATGTTCACAGATTTCCTTCTAATTTACACATGGTCATGATAGAATCCTCATGTTTAAATCTTACGGTCTGGGATGCTGTACTTCCCTAGGAATCTTCACTCAAACATTGACAAATAGTTTATTACGGTACTCACGAGTAATAAACTATTTCTTGCACTACAGAATGGTGCAAAAACCGTGACGGTTTATTACCTTTTTCTACTTTCTCAGATCACCATTTGAGCTAAAACCTGTGGTAATCTTTTGACCAGTGTTCTATAGGTCCTTCAAGTTGTTGTGTGCGGTCTCGCGTACTGGGCCATTTCATGTACAGAGGGTGAAAAACCCTCTTTCTTTCTTATTCCAAGTAGAAGTGTTTTATGCAAGAAGAAAGGTGATCAATGTTACGCGATGTATCGTTGCTGTTAGCGACGTTGCCTGATGAAGGTTAGCAGTTCCAGCAACCAAAACATCACTACCAGCAACGGTACATCTCGTGACTTTAATCACCCTTCTCCTTACCTATACCACCGCGATGAACAACCCCTTCATTTCTATTGAATAAGTGTTTTACACATCTGCTGTACCTATATTTTCAATATCCGTAACCAGAAATTACGAATTGAATTTAAAACGAAAGATTATCAACGAGTTTCTGCTCAATGGTTTCATCCTTGTTTTCTTTTTTTTAAATGGCTTGCTTCTCCGCAAGTCATTTCAAAAAAAAAATCTTAGAAAGATTGTACACATTTTCCGATAACAGGCTGCAGGCATCAAACATACACTAAATTAAAGCTTATAAAATTGGCCTTTCCATCCATCCAGTACCTATTCATTAGCTAACCCTAATCCCGCATCTACATTCCCATTATTGTTACACCTCCTAGAAGATTCAAGACTCCCACTACTAAATAACAATGGCCTTTTTTCAGAGTTGGGTTCAGCTGCCAAGGTACCTGAACTCCCCTGAGGTTACTCCCATTCAAATCACTGCCTATTATAAGACTACTTACGGATTTACATATAACAAAAGGACAACAACCATACAACTAATGGCTACCACCGAACACATTAAATTAAACTGTGACAATGTGTAAAGCAACATTTTGAAATAATTGAATTCGGGCCAGGTTGCATCATGTCGGTATGACATACAGCCCCCCCCCCTTTAAAAAAACGCAGTGGCTGTTGTTACGTCAGTCGTCCGTCTGGTTCCCTGACTTGATTGTATTTCGTCAGCATTGCAGGCTGGTTGAACCAGTCTATTAGCTGATAGTCTGGTTCCAAGAGCTAAACATCCTGACAATTACTGTGAAGTCAGGGAACTAAATGGTCGACTGCCGTAACAACAGCCACTGCGTTAAAAAAAACCTTGGAAACAATTGCTTCATTCATGTTCCTATCTCCATGCTATATCTCATTGTCTGCAGATGTTTTTCCACACCAATTACCTGGGAGGCCAGCTGGATGCAAACCCCACCGAGCGCTGGCTTGATCGACGCCGCCACAGTGTGATGACGGAGTGCTTTGACGACACCACCCTGGAGGTAAGGTCTTCTATTCCCACGGATAAGTCTTGAAGGTTTATCATGGTGGCAGTACTAAAGTGGAAGGTTTGCGGTGACCAGGGATGTAAGACTTCCCAAAATTTCATTTTTTTCCGGAAATGGCAAAAAAAAATTTTTTTTAATTTAGTGGGCCTGACGTTTCGATCCTAGCAGGACCTTTCTCAAAGGCAGAGTGTTTTATTTTATTTTATTATTATTATTTATTGTATTTTTTTTTTTATGTCAAACAGGTATCTCAAAGTGCTCATTTTTATCTGTTAAAACCCTAAAAACTGAAGGGCACTTGCACCCCTGCCGTGAATCTCTCAGTCATGTAAGCACTCACTCGCATGTTTAGGTCACGTAAGCGCTCACTCGCAGTCGCACAATTTATTGGCCTGCAGTAATTTTCAAGAAATTATTTAGTCAGTGACTTACATTCGTGGGTGACACCATGCAGCACTTCTCCTTAGAGAAGGTGTGTGGCTCTGAAAAGAGCCGGTAACCCAAACGTTTCGCGTAGTGTGTGACGGTACTCTGCCCATGGTCAGGTGACTGCGAGCAGGTAGAGGATGGAAGGGCACGACTGAGAATAAAACCACAATGGAGCACATTCTAACGTGTCGCAGCTTATTACATGGATTTGCCTTTGAAAAAAAAAGGGTCCTGCTAGGATCAAAACGTCAGGCCCTCAATCTCTTGAGATTTACTTTAAGCAATTAAACTTTTACTTTTCAAACTTTAAACTTTAAAAATGCAGATGTATACATATACATGACAAGTAAATAAAGGAGCTGCAATTATCCTGGTAATACACTGAGAATGCTCTCATTGAAGTACATTCTCCTCGACGCAAAACCAAATTATATTAGAAATCTAAAGCAATTACTCTTTCTGAGGAGAAAAAGACATACCCAAGACATCAGATGATATACAAAAATGTTGCAAACATAAGATGTGTATTCAAAGGATACAATATCCATCATAGTTTATTTTCTGCTTACTTCGTCACACTATACCTACAAAAATACTACTTAATAAGATTTAACTTTTCCAAAGGAAAGGGAGACTATGATCAGTCATCATTCAAAAATTATATAATTTAGACCATGTAGGCCATTCCTTTAACATCTGTCTACTCAGAATTGACTCGGCCAAGAGTTATCTGGCTTTGTCAGAGTAATCTGACAAAGAAAGAGGCAGAAGATCAGGTTCATACCCTGGTCCAGTCCTATTCTCTTGGTCGTAACAAAATCATCACATTTCTTGTTTGTTTGGCATGAACCACTCATAAATGTCTACATTAGAGATAACTGTGTGATATACGGTATATTATGATGCTAGACTTTGTCAAGTCTCAAACGTGTAGACTAGAGTGACTGGCATTTTGATGGGATAATATAGGCTAGGTTAAGCTAGAATAGGATATGATGGGGTTTGATTTCATGATTATCCTTAGATGGTTGGATGGGATAATATAGGCTAGGTAAAGCTAGAATAGGATAGGATAGGGTTTGATTTCATGGGATGGGATAGGATAGGATAGGGTAGGGTACGGTAGGTTGAAATAGGATAGGATATTATGGGATGGCTTGAGATGAGATGGGATGGTAATAAGATGAAATAGGATAAGATAGGATAGGTTATGGTAAGGTAGGGTACATACATGTAGGTTGATATAGGAAAAATTGTTATGGGATGGGTTGAGATGAGATGTGCTGGGAAGGAAGAGGATAAAATAGGATGAGATAGGAAAGGACGGAATGGGATGGGATAGCATGGAATAGCATAGGATGAGATAGGATAAAATAGGAAAGGACGGAATGGGATGGTATCGCCTGGAAAAGCATAGGATGAGATAGGATAAGATAGGAAAGGAGGGAATGTGATGGGATAGCATGGAACAGCATAGAATGAGATAAGATAAGAGTGGAAATGATGGGATGGGATAGCATGGAATAGCATAGGATGAGAAAGGATAAGATAGGAAAGGACGGAATGTGATGGGATAGCATGGAACAGCATAGAGTGAGATAAGATAAGAGTGGAAAGGATGGGATGGGATAGCATGGAATAGCATAGGATGAGATAGGCAAGGCTACGCTTCAGGGGTTAGTCTTCAAAGACCAGCCAGCCGCTGAAGGTGGTCATACGGGTCAGGCCGCTGTACACCTCACTGTTGCTGTGCAGCTGCAGCCAGACTCTGTCTCCCTGCCGCAGGTCCAGCAGCAGGCTGTTGCTGGCTGCGTCGTAGTAGTCGTAGCCGGCGTCCTCGTACAGCGCCGTCAGGAGCTCGCCGTTCTTCATCAGCTTGATGTGCAGGTTGCGCGAGTTGGTCCACTTGTTGGCGTGCACCACAAAGTAGTAGGTGCCGTTGACCTGGCAGGTGAACAGGCCCGTGTCGGGGTCGAACTCGTCGCCGTGCTGCGTGAAGACGTGATCGAACTGGATGATGGAGTCCTCGGCGGGCGCCGTCATGGTGTTGGAAGAGGCCACGGAGAAGGCGATCTTCCGTCGGCCCGTCCGCGGGAGCATCCGCCGGGGAGCGGCCAGCCCCGGGACGGGACCGGAGCGCGCTCCGCTCTCCCCTTTCTCCCCCCTTGGGCCGGGCTCTCCGGTGGAGCCGCGGGGGCCGCGGGGCCCCACGGCGCCCGTCGGCCCGGCGTGGCCCGGCACGCCGGCCTTCCCCCCCGGGCCGTAAGGGCCTGGGGTGCCCGGGTTGCCCTGGATGCCCGACGGGCCCTGGGGACCGCTGTCTCCTTTAGTCCCCGCCGGACCGGTCAGCCCGTTGATGCCATTATTTCCGTGATTTCCTTTTCCGAGGAGAAAGGAAACAAAAAACAAGTGTTTTCCATGGATAAGTTCAACATTTATCTCTCCAAGGTTTCGAGTAAAGGTTCATGAGAGTATAGGATTTGGCCTGCAGGATAAGTTCAACATTCATCTCTCCAAGGTTTCAAGTAAAGGTTCATGAGAGTATAGGATTGCTGGATAAGTTCAACATTCATCTCTCCAAGGTTTCCAGAAAAGATTCATGAGAATGGGATTCATCGAATCCTGCCCGAGATGCCTGAAAAATGTTTATACTACTTTTATTTTTATACGGCTTTTTTTTGTTATACTCGGTGTTTATCACGTCGGGCAGGGCAAACCCTCATTGAATTACATTCTCCTTGACGCAAAACATCATGTCATATCTATGATGCAAAGCACTTTATCACGTCGAGCAAGGGAAAACCCTCATTGAATTACATTCTCCTTGACGCAAAACATCATGTCATATCTATGATGCAAAGCACTTTATCACATCGAGCAAGGGAAAACCCTCATTGAATTACATTCTCCTTGACGCAAAACATCATGTCATATCTATGATGCAAAGCACTTTATCACATCGAGCAAGAGAAAACCCTCATTGAATTACATTCTCCTTGACACAAAGCATCATGTAATATCTATCGGTATGATGCAAAGCACTGAGCACTCAGTGTTTATCACATCGAGCAGGGCAAAACCTCATTGAATTACATTGTCCTCAACGCAAAACATTTCATATCTATGATGCAAAGCACTGAGCACTCAGTGTTTATCATGTCGAGCAAGGGCAAAACCTCATTGAATTACATTCTCCTCAACGCAAAACATGTCATATCTATGATGCAAAGCACTGAGCACTCAGTGTTTATCACGTCGAGCAGGGCAAAACCTCATTGAATTACATTGTCCTCAACGCAAAACATGTCATATCTATGATGCAAAGCACTGAGCACTCAGTGTTTATCACATCGAGCAGGGCAAACCCTCATTGAATTACATTCTCCTCAATGCAAAACATGTCATATCTATGATGCAAAGCACTGAGCACTCAGTGTTTATCACGTCGAGCAGGGCAAACCCTCATTGAATTACATTCTCCTCAACGCAAAACATGTCATATCTATGATGCAAAGCACTGAGCACTCAGTGTCTATCATGTCGAGCAGGGCAAACCCTCATTGAATTACATTCTCCTCAACGCAAAACATGTCATATCTATGATGCAAAGCACTTTATCACGTCGAGCAAGGGCAAAACCTCATTGAACTACATTCTCCTCGACACAAAACATCATTTCATATCTATGATGCAAAGCACTTTATCACATCGAGCAGGGCAAAACCTCATTGAATTACATTCTCCTTGATGCAAAACATCATGTCATATCTATCGGTATGATGCAAAGCACTGATCACTCAGTGTTTATCACATCGAGCAGGGCAAACCCTCATTGAATCACATTCTCCTCAACGCAAAATATGTCATATCTATGATGCAAAGCACTGAGCACTCAGTATTTATCATGTCGAGCAAGGGCAAAACCTCATTGAACTACATTCTCCTCGACACAAAACATCATGTCATATCTATAATGCAAAGCACTTTATCACGTCGAGCAAGGGCAAAACCTCATTGAACTACATTCTCCTCGACACAAAACGTGTCATATCTATGATGCAAAGCACTGAGCACTCAGTGTTTATCACGTCGAGCAGGGCAAACCCTCATTGAACTACATTCTCCTCAACGCAAAACATGTCATATCTATGATGCAAAGCACTGAGCACTCAGTGTTTACCACGTCGAGCAGGGCAAACCCTCATTGAATTACATTGTCCGCAACGCAAAACATGTCATATCTATGATGCAAAGCACTTTATCACGTCAAGCAAGGGCAAAACCTCATTGAACTACATTCTCCTCGATACAAAACATCACGTCATATCTATCGGTATGATGCAAAGCACTGAGCACTCAGTGTTTATCACGTCGAGCAAGGGCAAACCCTCATTGAATTACATTCTCCTTGACGCAAACATATCCATGATGCAAAGCACTTTATCACATCGAGCAGGGCAAAACCTCATTGAATTACATTCTCCTTGATGCAAAACATCACGTCATATCTACGGGCCAAGACCACCCTGACTCACCTGGCATGCCGGCCGGTCCCTGTATGCCCGGCAGCCCAGGGGCACCGGAGGACCCTTGCTCTCCCCTCATCATGTACTGGCAGATGGACGGCGGCACCGCCGTCTGCTCAGCTGCCGTCTTACCCGTCGCGGCGGCCATGGAGTCCTGGCTGCTGCTGCACGGCAGCAGCAGCCAGGAGGTTGTCGCCAACAGTGCCAGAATGGACAGCGACGGGCGGGGCCTGCCTAGCCGAGTCATCGTCCCGGACAGTCCTGAGCTCTCGGCGACCCTGTGGGGACGATGATTTTTAAGCCGCCATCTTAGGGTCTTGTAACCAATGATGACCTAACTCTCAATCTGGTGGTCCTACAATGAGAATTCGTAACAGTGCGTTCGGACACCAGCATCACCTTACGCCCTTCTGCTGGGAACAAATTCGGTCTGCTCCGTTTTATGGCTTTTTTACAATAGTAGTTTTTACTTCAAAGCTGCATGGTGTTAGTCATCTTACATGCCTTAGTCTTGAAACCAGTGATGACATAGCTCTCAATCTCTATTTGGAGCAAAATAAACATTTCTGTAGATTTAGGTTTCCATTTTGGCCATTTATTAAGTTAGTAAGCAGTTTCCAGCTGTGTATGTTACATGTTTTTTATGTTACTTTAAAGGGTCTGTGCAATACAAATTGTATTACTTAAATCCATGCTACAGAACTATTTTGCGACATTCCTAACAATTAAACCGCTTTTAACACTCATTCTGGGGGTGTACTTGCAAGTTTTCAGGTTTTTATGCTAATGAGAATGTCAATATTCATGAGCAAATTTGTGATGTCATCACAGGATCACGCATCAGAAACTCAATTGGTTGTGTACAAAAGTTTTTGATAATTTCTGGGTTTTCCTGCAGATCTGTCTAATGTCTATCCCTAAACCTGTTGATCTACTGCCAAAATGCATGCTTCATGATCATTTAGTGGAGGAGTTTTCATCAAACCTAATCCAGAGGAATTAATTTGCAGTTTGAAAGTTAGAGTTTTTTATATGTTTTGTTTTAATCGTGGGTTCCTGACATGACCTTACAATAGCGCCCTCATTTTTATAAGGATATTTTTTATAGGTAAAAAAAGATGACCAATTTCTGACTCCACTAAGAAAAAGAAGCTTGCCAATATGTCTGTGCACTTCAGATCTAAAGATGACGGCAGAAAATTAGCTTGACTGTGATAATCATTGCACAGACCCTTTAAGTACAAGTTCTATATATGGCAGTCACTATAAGTGAGAGGGGGGAACTTCCACTCTCTTCCACGAGGGTCGTTGCCAGGTCATGTCAAACTGAGGTTAGGTGAGAGTGAGACAAGGGGCAACAATGTACCCGAACACCCCCCTCCTCCCTCCACAAGACCCAATAGCAGCATCCCCCACTGCTCTCCCTGGCAGGCAGCCAGACAAGAATTGGGAGGGAGTCAGGATTGTCCAATTAGGCCCGTGGCAGCAACGCTTGCAAATCCCAGACACTCTACACAGGCAGGCTGCCTGTTCCATGTCCATGTAGGCATCAATTTAACAGCACCAGCTTCAGCACCCAAATTTGCTTTGAAAGCATGCTCAAGAAGCCTTCCTTGACAAAATTGGGTTACCAGCCAGAGTTCCGTTTGTTTTTCATAGTAATTTCTAATTCTAAGTCGGGAGACATTTCGATCCTTGCAGGACTTTGCTCAAAGGCACAGAAAGGTCCTGCTACTAGGATCAAAACATCAGGCCCTCCTAATTTTTGATATTTGCGTTTTGGCCATTTAAGTCAGTACCAGTAAGCAGTTACTGTATTCTAATTCTAAGTATTGGAATATAAGTCTGACTCAACAAGCTTCATGCAAGTTACGGGGGGGGGGGGGGGGGGGTTATGATCGGCTATCTTGTTTTCGCTGAGTGTGAATTTTCATGCTTAGCGGATTTTCATGCCAGTGCAGCTCCATGCAATTTGCCCCTGTGTTCTGTAACCCCATTGCTGGCTGTACTGGGAGATTTCTCTGTGCCCAAGTCCCCAGGGCTTAACACAAGTAGGCTTACTGCATGTATTCAAAGTTGTCTGCAACCGGCCGAGACCTCAAGGCCTCTACCCGTTGACACTGCTTTTCAGCAATTGGTAGGAACTATCAAAAGACAGCTCTCTGTCATGTGTCTGTTCCAGACAAACAAGGAACAATAATTAGTAATTCACAAGGAGAGATTTCCCAGGGAACAATACAGAAAGATGGCAGAAAATCGAGGTATTAACCAAACGCTACTCTATAGAGTTGGCTCAATCGGTTTTCTTTCATTTTTAGGTTAAACAAATGAAGGAAAAACAATTTTCTTTTTAAATGGTCAAGAAATGTTTGACTGGACAGGGACATGAACCCAAGACCTCTGTTTCGGGTACCAGCGCTCTCACAATCTGAGCTACCCAATGCATTTAAAAAGCATTTAACCATTAAGTTAACTGTCAGCTGTAGGGATCACACCCTCGTTTTCATTCTTCTTCTTTTTTAGATAAAGGTTTACAAAAAGTGCATCAGCATTCGTGTGCTCCCTGAACTGCTGTTTGCTTCTGAATGGAAATGGAGGATATTGTGCTCACTGATGTACAGTAATCAGTGGTTCAATGCCTCTGACTGGTGCCCACCACCTCAGCAATGGCACTTGACTATTAAGCAAGCTACGGAGAGACCCAGGGTTCAAATCCCAATCTACACTGTAGTTGATTTTTTTTTTTTTTTTTATAAAATGTTTCAAAATGAAACTTTCTTTTCCTCATTCTGTTTGAAAACGAGGCAGAAGTGATCGAGACATCCTTGTTGGGCTGATAAAGAACCGAGCGACTACGAACCGACTATCATGCAACTCACCTTTTTTTTAAGAAAAACTCCCTGAAGCAGTCTGAATTCCCAGCAGTGGTGGTTTTAGTTCCCGTGGGCCACTGAACAAGCGGACCGCTTTCAAAACTGTAGGCCGGGCTCCTTTGTCTTGTCGTTTTTCCTCTTTTTCTCACTGTTTATTTTCTCTCGATTTTTTTTTTGTCCTCTGCCGTGTTGATCTGAAACCGATCAGATGGCGCCAGCTGCCTTTATATACCCCTCTAACTAACCCAGAGAAGAACAATCAAACCGTTTTGATAAATTGATGTCGACATGGCCGCATGCACTCTCACCTTGGCAAATTACCCATACATGCCAAGATTTTTGTGATTTTTTTTTTTTTTTGTGGCCAAGGCAAACTCCTCCCTCTATCCCATACACATACTGGTGTATGTATTTATACAAAGACCTATTTTATGGAGAAGAGTTTGTAAAAAAAGAAAAGTGAAAGTCTTTGGGAAGGCAAACCCAGGGTTGCGGCACTCACCCCCATTAAAGGTATACTGGCCAAGTATAAACCTGTGTGGATATAAACATTGGCTCCTGCCAGGAATGTGACATGTCAGCTACTTGATGGCGGAAAGGGGGTCCATCATAACAACCACTGGGTAGTGTTTCGGTTTTGTACTGCCCTCCCCTACAAGTTAATACCAGTTTCCATGGACACTGTGTATAATAAGTAAAGGACAAAACAGGTACATGTACAGGATGGAAGGGGGAAGAGAGTGAATAGGACACTGATGAGAAACAAAGGACAAAGAGTAAAGCTGGTAGGGAGAGATCAAAGGGAAGGGCAAGAAGTAGGGTAGGGATTAGTGAGAAGAGGGGGAAATATCAAAGAGAGAAGTGTGGAGGAGTGAACACAAACAGACAAAAGAAGAATTATCAGAAAGCTGCATGGTGTTAGTCATTACCCTCCTGGATGTTAAGACCATTAATTTTACTGCACAAAGCATGCATTGGCCCCGAGAAAGAAGAATATAGACAGCCTCATGTTTTGATCCTAGGAAGACCTTTCTCTGCCTTTGATAAAGGTCCTGCTGCAATTGAAACACTGGACCTTCTTACATAGTTGAGATTTGAATTT
Organism: Luidia sarsii; assembly: GCA_949987565.1. Classification (NCBI taxonomy): domain Eukaryota; kingdom Metazoa; phylum Echinodermata; class Asteroidea; order Paxillosida; family Luidiidae; genus Luidia; species Luidia sarsii. The sequence goes on from OX465109.1 coordinate 6,220,686, forward strand.
TGTGAACATTAGTCGGTTAGAACTTTGTGTTAACCCTACCCATTACCACAAGCATATTTGATTTACAAAGTGTTAGGACTGTGAAAGAAACCCATTCCGATGGCCTCTGTTATTCAGACCCATCAATTTGTAGATCTGTATAACCCCATTTTTCCTACTGCAGCTGGACTGAGAAATATAGCATGCTTTAGCTCCCTTGTTTATTTATCAAGGGCAGAGTTTTATTAGCCCCAGTGGGATGTTTTTGTGTGCCAGCAGGGATCAGGATCCTTGACTGACAATTTGCCAACAGGTTTGCTGCCAGTTTGAGGGTCATGACAGGCATTTATCATGGACTCACTCAATTCAGGGAAGAGATCTGATGTTTGACTCTTGGCCAGACTAACAGGCTCCATGGCATGTACTGTATCTCAATTTGGGTTTCCTTGCTGTCAAAAATCAGCCTCACCTCCCCTCCCTGTCCCATGACCACCTCAGGAAGTGTACCCATGGTGTAAGAAGTGAGGTCAGACCCTATAATGATAGGGGTCATGTGTGGCAAACTGTGCTTTATTGCATGGGTGGGATTAGGATGGGATGGAATCGGGTGGGATCGAATGGGACGGAATGGGGTTGGGTTGGGTTGGGTGGGATGGGTGGAATGGGGTATGATGGGATGGAGTGAGTTTGTGTGGGAGTTGATGGGATGAAATTGGGTTGGGTGGGATGGAATAGGGTTGGGTGGGGTCAGATGGGGTATGATAGGATGGGCTGAGCTTGCGTGGGATGGGATGGGATGGAGTGAGTTTGTGTGGGATTGGACAGGATGGAATGAGGTTGGCTGGGGTGGGATGGGTTAGATGGGGTATGATGGGATGGGGTGAGTTTGTGTGGGATTGGATGGGATGGAATGGGGTTGGGTGGGATGGGATGGGTTAAATGGAGTGTGATGGGATGGGCTGAGTTTGTGTGGGCATGGTGGGATTGGATGAGGTGGAATGGGATTGGCTGGGATGGGATGAGTTAAATGGGGTATGATGGGATGGGGTGAGTTTGTGTGGGATTGGGCGGGATGGAAAGGGGTTGGCTGGGATGGGATGGATGAGATGGGGTATGATGGGATGGGGTGAGTTTGTATGGGATTGGATGAGATGGAATGGGGTTGGGAGGGATGGGATACGTGAGTTTGCATGGGATTGGATGGAATGGAGTGAGTTTGTGGGGGATTGGATGGGATGGAATGGGGTTGGGTGGGATGGTGTACGTGAGTTTGCATGGGATTGGATGGGATGGAGTGAGATTGTGTGGGATTGGACGGGATGGAAGGGGGTTGGGTGGGGTGGGATAGGGTTGGATGGGATGGGAATTGAAGGGATAGGATTGATGTTACACTAGTAGTAGTAGATGCAAAGGCCCATGTACATGTACTAAGTTGTGTTCACCTTGCCTGTACGCATTATATGTAGCGTCAAACTAAAGCTCTGCTCCTGTGAAATGTAGTGGTTGAATGTAAAACTTGAGTGGATACCCATCATTCATGGATGCATTAGTACACATACGCCATGTTCACACTTGGCTTTTCTACAGGAGGAAAGACCTTGAAAGTGTATTACTTCCCCACCTGCCAAGAATACTTGGAATGCAGTCAATAACTGCTCTTATGATGGCAGGCAAAATGCCAAGCCAACTTTGACCAGGAAGCTACAAGTCTTTCCTGAAAGAGGCCTCATCTCCAAGGAACATCGGGAATGCTGCCAGAAACGAGTGTTTTTTTTTGTTTTTTTAGATGTAAATTATGGTCAATGTCCAGTGGATTATCTGGTGAACTTTGAAAGACATTATGTACTTTGAACACATTTTACAAGAACTCTTCAGTCCACTACACTTTGAACACTGCTGCCTATTAATTGTACCGGTATGCACCTGTACTTTGTGTACAGTTGCCTGTCGAGCTCATTCATGTGTACTTGCATACAGTTTATTTTCATTCCATGTGATCAGTTGCATTCCAGGCTCAATTACTCTGTACACAGTTGCCTCTCAGTTCAATATACAATGTACAGTAATGTACATTTACTTTGTACAGTGGAACGTCGCTATAAGGAACGCCGATATACCAAACATTTGGCTCTAACTAACATACATGTAGGTGTACATGTACCCTTTGGCTCCCTATTTTTGTGTGCACAAAATGAGGCTACAATCGGTATATCGAACGATCACTACATGTGGTGTATACCGAACTATTTTAGTGGATCCCAGGATGTTCATTATAGCAACGTTCCACTGTATATACAATGGACCTTTCCCATGAAATATGCAAATAAGAGCTGGCGCATGCGCTTTACTAAATTGGTGGGCAAACGAGTGCGCGTTGCGTGCAGGTTTCGAAATACGCGCGTAGGAGACGCTGAATAGCCAATGACCGCACGCCAAACTGTTAGTGAGAAAGAACGCGCGCACGCTCGTGGAAAACTATGATTGGTTGGCAGCCCGCTTGCCCACCAATTTAGTTAAGCGCATGCGCTAGGTCTAATTTGCATATTTCATGGGAAAGGTCCATTGCCTCTTGGTCTCATTCACTTTGTTCACAGATTCCTTTTTGCCCCACATACTTTGTGCAAAGTTGCCTTTAGATTTCATCACACTGACTATAAATTCTTTGTGTTTGTACGACCGTATGTTAACTGTTTGAAATCAAAGATTTTCTCCTTTCTAAGTACGTTATTTATTTTTCCCATCTCTGCAGGAACACCACGACTTGCATGAGCAATACCAGAAGATGAAAGAGACTCTCGGTCTCCATGACAACACGTCCCTGATGGTCGTCCGAGAGTCCATCGCAGAGTACATCGTCAAAAGGTCAAAGAACGTTCAGTCCAAACAAATTGTGAACGCAGTATAAGGCCTTTCAGCTGTCACCATGTTTGCAGTTGATTCAGGATTTGAAAACAACTAGTGAAGATGAATTCAATACGAGTGTGATCAGGGTCCCATTTCTTGGAATCCGTTACCGTCAGCAAAAAATATTTTGCTTACCAGAACAGATATTCTTTGCTTATGGTTTGCGTATTTCAAGCGCCTAAAGTCTTGTTAACGGATTCCATGAAATAGGTACAGTGTATGTATATGCTAAATGCTGCCCGTAAGCACAGAATTATGCTGTAACGGATTAGGTGAAATTGGACACAGGCTTATGTCTTATCATACCAGCACACTACCACCTGAACTATCCAGCATATATCTACCAAGCATGAAAAGCTTCCATTGGTTAACGCAGTGTGCAATTTATATGAAATACAAAATGGAACTTCGAGTCATTCAAGTTATCTCTTTTGAGTGTGGATCCGAAAAGAGCTGGCAACTCCTTCTCAGAAGAGATGACTTACACAATGTCGCCACAAAGTTTCCGCAGTGTGCTTCCACCTTGCAAACCTCCATATCTTATCTATTTAGTGCTGACCCTAATTTGGTACTGAAGCAGCTAGATGGAACTGTTCCTTAAACCTAATGAGACCTTTTCAATGTTTTATCATTATTTGGGGGGTCAATGTGAATCAGCAAGCGTTGTGCACAATTGTTTGTATCACTTCAGAAATGGAATGAACCAAACACCACAGAGCTACACTGATACATCTTTGCTATTTTTATATTTGACAGATTTGAGAAACTGGAGAGGACTTTTGAGGCCAGCCGAGAGCAGAGCCAAACAGCTGACACCAGCGACCAGGAATTTGAAAGTCGAGCCGACAAAATCTCCGAGATCAAGGCTAGGTCTTTCTCCACGATGGCCAAGGTGAAAGCCATGTACAGTCTGCCTCTCCCTCTCCCTCTCCCTCTCCCTCTCCCTCTCCCTCTCCCTCTCCCTCTCTCTCTCTCTCTCTCTCCCTCTCCCTCTCCCTCTTCCTCTCCCTCTCCCTCTCCCTCTCCCTCTCCCTCTCCCTCTCCCTCTCCCTCTCCCTCTCCCTCTCCCTCTCCCTCTCTCCCTCTCTGTATTGTTCAGCAGATGTCATATCTCCATATTGCTCTCTCCCATTGATGCTATCTAGCATTATTATTTGCCTCCCTCTTCTCTTACTCTTTTTCCGTTTACTCATCCCTCAATGGCATATTTCGAAAGTCCATCCTGTCCATGTTCTTTTGCCTCTTGTAAGTTTTGAGACAATTGTTCTCTCCTAACAAGGGGGCCAATTTCACAGAGCGGCTTAAGTGCCAAAAAAGTCATGAGCCACAGGATCCCCTTGCCAACCCAAACTTCACTGGTGTTTCATGCTATTAAGTAAAGAAGAGTGGAATACAAGTCCAAAGCAATGGACATCGCATTGCGGTGCAGTTTGTAGTACTGCTTACATCGAGGAAGACTTTTCCTGCTCTGCAGATTACAACATTGGTCAAGGTCAAAGAATAGCATCCATACATGTATGTTGTGTGATCCAACATATGCATGAAGTAGCACACCTTTGAACATTTCAGCTCAATCCGCCAACCAAGTCTCGAGAAAATTGTAAAAACCGCTTCATTTGTTTCGCGAAAATCCCGAATTCAACGCCGTTCTGTTCCAAAAAATAGTTTAGATCTTGGTGAGACGTAAACTATTTCTTTTACTCATTTCTCCCAAAATACAACATTTTAGGCAGAAATATTTCAGTGAGGTTTCTACTATAACCATCTTCAAACTGTATACCGTAAGTTTCATGTAAATCTGTGAACATTTCTGTTTTCGATCTTACCAATGTTGTGTAGGGGCTTTTAGCGGCTCTCTGAATGAAATCAGGCCCTGACCATCCATTCAGAAATCTTTGTGGTAGATGCTCCAAAAGAGCTGCATGCAGTATGCTGCTTTATCTATTCTAAAACATGATCCCTTTCCAAATTCCTCCCCCCTGCCCCTCCCTCTCAGCCCAGCCGATCAAGGCGCCATATGCAGCAGCAGCAGCCAGCCGAGCCCAGCACCGAGCAAGAGCCTTCCCCGTCCAGGTCTAAAGTCGCAAGGGGCAGAGGTCGCAGGGGTCGGGGGGGCAGGGGGGCTGCGGCCGTCGGCCGGTCGTCGGAATCGGATAAGGCGCGGCCGACCCCCCGCAACAGAGGCAAGCAGCAGAAGTGGCGTCCGGCGGATGCCGAAGCCCGCCCCGCGCCGCAGTGTCCCACGGCCGAGTCTCTGAGAGAGTCGCCAGCAGCCACTGCGGGTAGTCTGTCCGATAGGCAGCGAGAAGCCCCCGGCACCAGCGGCCGGGGCTCAGACAGCGAGCGGAGGAGGAGGAAGAGGGACCAAGACTCTGCAGACTCCTTGACGGGTCAGAGGGAGGAGGACGAGGACGAGGTTTACCGAGCATCCCCGAGGAAGAAGTTCAGAGCCTCGGCGAAGACCGAGAAGGACGGCGTCTCCGAGAACAAATCGCCCAGAGGCAAGAAGAAGGCACCTAGGACAGGGGGCGAGGCCAAGAAGGACGGTGTCTCTGAGAGTGAATCGCCCAGAGGCAAGAAGAAGGCACCTAGGACGGGGGGTGAGGCCAAGAAGGACAGTGTCTCCGAGAGTGAATCGCCCAGAGGCAAGAAGAAGGCACCTAGGACAGGGGGCGAGGCTAAGAAGGACGGCGTCTCCGAGAGCGAATCGCCCAGAGGCAAGAAGAAGGCACCTAGGACAGGGGGCGAGGCCAAGAAGGACGGTGTCTCTGAGAGCGAATCGCCCAGAAGCAAGAAGAAGGCACCTAGGACAGGGGGCGAGGCCAAGAAGGACGGTGTCTCTGAGAGTGAATCGCCCAGAGGCAAGAAGAAGGCACCTAGGACAGGGGGCGAGGCCAAGAAGGACAGTGTCTCCGAGAGCGAATCGCCCAGAGGCAAGAAGAAGGCACCGAGGACGGGGGGCAAGGCAAAGGAGAGGGGCCTAACGACGACCTCCAAGAAGTCACCGTCTGCAGGCGCAGCCCCAGGTAACTTGATCTAAGCAGATGATTTTTTAACTAGCCCACCGGTCTAGTAAATTGAGGGGTTTTTTTTAAGTGATACACAAAAATGTTGCAAACTGCTTACTGACTAAAATTACCAAAATGCAAATCTCAAAATTTAGTGGGTCTGACGTTTCGATCCCAGCAGGACCTTTCTCAAAGGCAGAGAAAGGTCCTGCTAGAGAAAGGTCCTGCTAGGATCGAAACGTCAGGCCCACTAAATTTTAAGATTGCATTTTGGTAATTTTAGTCAGTAAGCATTTTTGTATATTACTTTTATAAATGTGAAGATTATAAGAGATGATACATGGTGTCACCGCAAACCTCCTACTTAATGAGCAATCTATCCATTTGTGCTTTATCACATGTGGAATAACTTGCAGGCACCTCATCCAAGGAGAAAGGTTGTGGCAGAGGTCAGGGGTCAACTGGAGAGGCGTCTGAGGTAGAGTGCGCTTCCCCATCCGGAGAGGTGCGGGCCACGCCAGTGAAAGTGTCCCCCAGGAGAGCAGGAGCGCGAGACGCCGACACTCCACCTGCAGATACGAGGTCAGTTGCCCATTATGGTGAATCGATTGTCGACATGTGGGACTTTTGGTGATATACAAAAATGTTGCAAACTGCTTACTGACTAAAATTACCAAAATGTAAATATTAAAAATTTAGTGGGCCTGACGTTTCGATCCTAGCAGGACCTTTCTCTGCCTTTGAGAAAGGTCCTGCTAGGATCGAAACGTCAGGCCCACTAAATTTAAAGATGTGGGACTTTTGGGTATTTTAGTCACCGAGCACCTAGACTTAAGGACCGTTCCCACTACACAAAAATAATAAACATGATTATTTGGATCGCGATTTGAATCATGATTCAAACTCTTTTGCTTGTAGGGACACAATAAACGCGATTATTAGTGGGATTTTAATTGCGATTCGGACTCCACTAAGAGTGAGATTTTTTCAAATCATCGCGTTTATTTGCGAAGCGATGTGTGTGGGAATGCTCCGCTCAAACATTACATGGAGGATCTCTCCTTATTCCTCCATGGCTCAAATCACACCATTGCGCAAGCATGGCATTTCCTGCCAGCAGCTTACTGCCAGGAAGTGCAGCACAGGGTTTGTTTACGTTCGTCGGCGAGTCCCGCCATTCCCGCTTGCGCAGCGCGACCACATGCTAACAGCAATCGACTCGCGTTTATTTGCGACGCGATTATTTGGCCTGTGTGGACACGACCAAAACAAAAACCGGTTTGTGAATCGCGATTCAAATCGCGATTATTTTCGTAGTGGGAACGGCCCTTTAGTCGGAGCCCATTATCACTTCTCTGGAGTACCAGTCCAGGTTGCGATTTTACAAAGCCTTACGACGCATCGTAACTCTAACTTACAATGGATGTAAACCCTTACAAAGAGGTTTTGCCCTTACTCGACGTTGTGGTAAACACTGAGTGCTCAGTGCTTTGCCCGGTGCCTGATAAAAAAAATATTCCAGGCAGCTCGGGCGGGATTCGAACCCGCGACTCCCGAATTCTAGTACGGACTGGAATATTTTTATAAGGCACCGGGCAAAGCACTGAGCACTCAGTGTTTACCACAACGTCGAGTAAGGGCAAAACCTCTTTGAATTACATTCTCCTCGACACAAACATCATGTTATATCTATGGATGTAAACCCATCGTTTGTTGTGATACACCGTATGGTTTCCTGTGCGCCGCTCATCGTCTTGCGATTTATCGCAAGTTACGATGGGTTAGGTGAAATCGACTGCTGGTCACTTCAGCCGAGTCAGAGTCGCTCTTCCTGGGTTGTCTATTTCATGCCCACGTCAAGAGTGGTCAGAGTTTGTTCAGTCACCTGAGGACGAGCATGGTACACCGTTCGAAACGTCGAGTTCCTCCGGTTCTTTTCAGAACCACACATATTACTCACAAAAGAGAATTTACATGGTGTCACCGCAAACCTAATTATCCTTGTGTGTTTTTGTCCTCTGGATACTTGTCGATGAGAATTTGACCGGACCTGGACTTGAACTGAGGCCTCTGGTCTAGCATTGTCACGTAAAATCAGAGGCCAGAGGTTTAATCTTGATGCCGTCTTTGTTTTTTTGAGATTCTTCTCTTTCAAAACCGGATGAAAAAAGACCAACTTGGATTATTTCAGAAGGCCTCCCAACCCAAAGGGGCTTTGTGAAAGTATTTGCACAATTAACACAAGTCTGGGTGAATAAACGCAATCCTGTCTCCCCCTTTCTTATAACTTGTCCCAATTCCAATTTTATCTCTCCTCCTCCTGATCTAGTTTGCTGATCATAGTTCTTGTGTTGGGCGACTTTCATAAAAAAAAAAAATTATTACCGGTATCTAAAGTCTGACATTCAAGTCCTAGTCCAGTCACAGGTTTTTTCGACATTTAAAACCGCACCAATTGTCACGCCTGTCTTTCCCCAATGTTTATCTGCTCAACAGGCCAGGCCAGACTAGTGCGGTGAGACGGAACCCCAACGTACGGACCCGTGGTGCAGGATTGCGTGCTCGAACCAGGGGCGGCAGGCAGAACGTCAAGAAATGAATCCGCGGTGAGCACCGGCTCCGCAAGACAAGAGCGTTCTGGGGAAAACATTCTAGGGGAAAAAACAAACTTCGCAGACTGGAGTGCAGTCCGAACTTGCATGAGGGCACTTCTGCCCCGGCTTAGCACTGACAGAAGAAGTCGCATCTATTTCGTGTTAATTTTTTTTTATTTCTTTTTATTTTTTTAATGCAAAATCGCCCAAAACAAGGCTGAAAAACCAACCAAGGTTAAGGGCTAGATAAAGAAGGAGATAGAGAGGGACTCAAGAAGTCCGAAGATAGAAATTAACATTCCTTTTAAAAATGGCAAGATTGTAGGTAGGGGGGAAGCAAGAACCAGGAAGGGAATTCCAGATGGAAGGAGAATGAGGGCCATTCCATGTACAAAGGAGAAACAATCCTATTTTTTTTTTTTAAATAGGTGTTTTACACATCTACTGTACTATACCTATATTTTCAATATCATTAACCAGAAATGGTGAATTTAATTTAAAAAGAAAGATTATCAACAAGTTTCTGCTCAGTGGTTTCATCCTAATTGTTTACTTTTCGGCTTGTTTCTCCTTCATTTCAAAACAATTCTCAGAATGAATACATTTACACATTTTCTAATAACTCAAAAATGCAATATGCTGCGGGCCTCAAACGTACATAAAATTAAAGCTTATTAAATGGCCTTTCCGTCCATGTTTAAAGTACAATTTAGAGGAATTACGACTTAATTACCTTTATTTGTTGATCGGCCGGGGTCACATTTGTGTTACCCATATAAAACTCAACACCAGTACATGTAGAGTACGGGTGTATGTGACAGTTAAACTAAGGGGAATGCAACCCACAGAAAAATGTTGGCTTATCTGATTGGGTGTTAAAAACAACCTACAATTACCTATGTGCTATTCACCTACGAGCTTCATAAAGAGGGAAAAATCGTGGAATTCAGTGGTCGAATTTGCGTTCCCACAACCTGCCATCTTTTTGAAGGGGCCGCCGATCATTGCGGGGGTGTGACATCACAACGGAGACAACCCCGTCTGATTGGTCAATTAGGCTTGTTCAATCATTTCAATTTCAACTACAAATATTAATCAACATTTTTGACATTTTATGCCCAAATGTGTGATAAAAAAATATTATAATTCTTTGCATATGTCTTTTCGCTTTGATCACAAGTAGAATTATGCGTGGGGATTGCGTATAGTCTCGAACTCTCGATCTACAAACACTTTTACACATGTTAGCGACGCTGTGTTTAGCATAAAGCTCTATAAAATTGCAGTTCTGTTCAATCAAAAACCGTGGGAATACTTTGAGGGAGACTGGGAAGGACATTTGATTTATTTTGATCTGTGAGTGATATACAAAAATGTTGCAAACTGCTTACTGACTAAAATTACTAAAATGCAAATCTTAAAATTTAGTGGGCCCACTAAATTTCAAGATTAATATTTTGATCTGTGTTAGATAAACAAGGGTTTAGGGTGAAGATGTCCACAAAATCTTTAAAGTCATTCACAGATATGAAGATAAGGTATTGGTGCAGTAATTCATGCTGTGCTTGAATGATTTAACTATGCTCTATTCTGGTTTTAATGACATTTCATAGATGGTCAGTGGATGGTGAGATTGAAATAAGAATATTCTTCTGTACAGTAAATTGACATGTTTCCTGTGTCATTCGTTTGTTCCAAGTACATGTACATTAATAACTCATATATATGTTTTCATTTACAATGTCACTTTTAGTATTTCGGACATTCAGATCCAAATGATTGCCTAAGTTCCCTGTAATTCCATCCCACTGAGAGGATATTTATTGCCATAACATTTAAAAACACATTCTGCTCGTGTTTGGCTAAATTTGTTCAATTTTTTATGGTACCCTAAAAATGGGGACTTTAGAAAATTTCACTTTAGAAATCACAATGGTAAACTTCATTCCCACTTGTAGTTGGAACTGTTGACATACTGTAGATAGCAGTTTTTGTACTTATATATTGTTTGTACTTATTTATTTTCTTTTAACTTTCAATACGATGCTTTATATATTAGTTCCAAGTTTTTTAAGTAAGAAGGAGGTGTTGGTGTAGCGGATATACTCTCTAACTTCTAACTTGGTGACCCGAGTTCGAGTCCTGGCGATGTCAGGGTCCTTGTTCGAGTTTCAAATTAAATAAATAATGCCTTTTAACTTTTGTTTCGACATTTAACCTGTCTTAAAAAGGGTAAAATTCCATTTTATTTTATTTTATCTAGTGGGGTAGAGGGGGCGCCACAGGTCTCCGAACCGCCGCGGGTTGGTGATCTGGGGAGGCCAGGGATTCTGGAGAGGCCGGGTGATCTGGAGAGGCCGGTTGATCTGGGGAGGCCTGTGTTTCTGGGAAGACCTGCATCCACCCGGGATCGAACCCTCGGCCTTGAGGTTCCCAGTCGAGCCACTGAACCTTTAGCCTCATGAGTCCCGCCCACCCACCCCTAAAAAACCAATCTATTTAAACCTTCGGTTACCTTAATAGAATTAAAAAACATTAAATTCAAGACTCGACTTCCCCGGGGATCGAACCTGCAACCTTGAGGTTACAGACCCTGGGACACCCAGGACACGCCATGCGCACCAGTTGACTTTTGGTCGAAATTTCAGATACTTATAGGTTGGGTTTGTACTTGGTAATTTGAAGAAGAAAAATGTTACGTTACATCCCTGGGGATCGAACCTGCAACCTTGAGGTTACAGACCCTGGGACACCCAGGACACGCCATGCGCACCAGTTGACTTTTGGTCGAAATTTCAGATACTTATAGCTTGGGTTTGTACTTGGTAATTTGAAGAAGAAAAATGTTACGTTACATCCCTTGGGATCGAACCTGCAACCTTGAGGTTACAGACCCTGGGACACCCAGGACACGCCATGCGCACCAGTTGACTTTTGGTCGAAATTTCAGATACTTATAGCTTGGGTTTGTACTTGGTAATTTGAAGAAGAAAAATGTTACGTTACATCCCTGGGGATCGAACCTGCAACCTTGAGGTTACAGACCCTGGGACACCCAGGACACGCCATGCGCACCAGTTGACTTTTGGTCGAAATTTCAGATACTTATAGCTTGGGTTTGTACTTGGTAATTTGAAGAAGAAAAATGTTACGTTACATCCCTGGGGATCGAACCTGCAACCTTGAGGTTACAGACCCTGGGACACCCAGGACACGCCATGCGCACCAGTTGACTTTTGGTCGAAATTTCAGATACTTATAGCTTGGGTTTGTACTTGGTAATTTGAAGAAGAAAAATGTTACGTTACATCTCTGGGGATCGAACCTGCAACCTTGAGGTAACAAACCCTGGGACACCAGGACACGCCATGCGCACCAGTTGACTTTTGGTCGAAATTTCAGATACTTATAGCTTGGGTTTGTACTTGGTAATTTGAATAAGAAAAATGTTATGTTACATCCCTGGGGATCGAACCTGCAACCTTGAAGTTACAGACCCTGGGACACCCAGGACATGCCATGCGCACCAGTTGATTTTTCGTTCAAATTTCAGATACTTATAGCTTGGGTTTGTACTTGGTAATTTTAAGAAGAAAAATGTTACGTTACATCCCTGGGGATCGAACCTGCAACCTTGAGGTTACAGACCCTGGGACACCCAGGACACGCCATGCGCACCAGTTGACTTTTGGTCGAAATTTCAGATACTTATAGCTTGGGTTTGTACTTGGTAATTTGAAGAAGAAAAATGTTACGTTACATCCATGGTGATCGAACCTGCAACCTTGAAGTTACAGACCCTGGGACACCCAGGACATGCCATGCGCACCAGTTGACTTTTGGTCGAAATTTCATATACTTATACTAGCTTGGGTTTGTACTTGGTAATTTAAAGAAGAAAAATGTTACGTTACATCCCTGGTGATCGAACCTGCAACCTTGAAGTTACAGACCCTGGGACACTCATGACACGCCATGCGCACCAGTTGACTTTTGGTCGAAATTTCATATACTAATACTAGGTTGGGTTTGTACTTGGTAATTTGAAGAAGAAAAATGTTACGTTACATCCCTGGTGATCGAACCTGCAACCTTGAAGTTACAGACCCTGGGACACTCATGACACGCCATGCGCACCAGTTGACTTTTGGTCGAAATTTCATATACTAATACTAGGTTGGGTTTGTACTTGGTAATTTGAAGAAGAAAAATGGTACGTTACATCCCTGGTGATCGCACCTGCAACCTTGACGTTACAGACCCTGGGACACCCAGGACACGCCATGCGCACCAGTTGACTTTTGGTCGAAATTTCATATACTTATAGGTTGGGTTTGTACTTGGTAATTTGAAGAAGAAAAATGTTACGTTACATCCCTGGTGATCGAACCTGTAACCTTGACGTTATAGACCCTGGGACCCCCACGACACGCCGTGCACACTAATTAATTTTTCGTTCAAATTTCAGATACTTATAGCTTGGGTTTGTACTTAATTGGTAATTTGAAGAAGAACAATGTTCTGTTGCATCCCTGGGAATCGAACCTGCAAACATTGAAATTACAGACCCTAGGACTGTAGCGTTTCATTACAGACATTGATTATATTTCCTTATATGCATTTTCCTCTGTTACTTTATTTGCTGATCAATACTGTATATCCTTATTTCCACATAAGACACCGTGTAATTGTTTTGCCACATGTCCACCATTTCATAGAATTGTTGTTACTCACTACTTCCTGGACCTACACTTACACTGTACAGCCTCAAGCAATTACTTGCACACATTGTTTTACACCAGTGAGGCTGACCAATGACCCTGAGTGGTCAGTGCTCTGTCCAGTGTTGCACTCCTGACTATGAGTCATCATTTTTTCTTAGAAAGCTACCCTGACTTGTTTGTTTCTCAATCTACCAATTCTTTCTCCTAAGACTATTTCTCACTTCTCCTGCTACCTTCATTCGAGCCACATCACTTTTCTTAGCGCTCCACCTTTCAACTTGGGCATTCAAGCATAGCTCTGTACATATACTGTACATGTACACTGTCTTGTACATCAATAAAATACTGTACCGCCATCTCAGCCCAAGAGTAAATTAGTGTGTTCATTCCCCTTAACACTAAAGGACAACCCCGACACGCCATGCGCACCAGTTGACATTTTGGTCGAAATTTCAGATACTTATAGGTTGGGTTTGTACTTGGTAATTTGAAGAAGAAACATTTTCAGTACGTTACATCCCTGGGGATTAAATTTAATGTTGTATATTATATTAAATTTCACATTTCAAGAAATTCATCAATAGAAAAATTTCTTTATTTCAAACAATCAAAATACAATGTAAATCATTTAATTGGAATGAAACCCAGAGAAAAATGTTGGCTTATCTGATTGGACGTTAAAAACAACCTACAATTACCTATGTGCTACTCACCTACGAGTTTCATAAAGAGGGAAAAATCATGGAATTCGGTGGTCGAATTCGCGTTCCCGCAAACCGCCATCTTTTCGAATGGCCCGCCAGTCACTGCCGATCCGATGACATCGCAACGGAAAACTCCCACATGGGCCCAGGATAATGGACCCCTAACTATACTGCGTGCAGTTTGTATACATCAGAATATATATATATATATGTGTGTGTGTTTGTATACACGCAGTTTGACATCCAAAAGCCTGCCAGTACACCATCGTTCAGCTCGCGGTATATATGTACATGTAGTAATAGTAGGGGTACATCCGTCCGGGCCCATGCGGGAGTTGTCCGTCATTACGTCAAACCCCCCGCAGTGACTGGCGGGCCAGTCGAAAAGATGGCGGTTTGCGGGAACGCGAATTCGACCACCGAATTCCATCATGATGATTTTTCCCTCTTTTATGAAACTCGTAGGTGAGTAGCACATAGGTAATTGTAGGTTGTTTTTAACACCCAATCAGATAAGCCAACATTTTTCTCTGGGTTCCATTCCCCTTTAACTCACTTATCTCACAAGTGGCCTTAATTTGAGCCCAAAGAACCATACTTTGAACATGTTTATACACTAGGAGGACCTTTTCAGGTATGGCCAACAAAATGATGAGAAAACAGTGATAAGTTAGCAGTATGTGTGGATCATGTGCAGTACTGGCCACTGACCTGCTTCTGATTTTAAGCGCCCTTCAAAAATGCCATGCCCATAACATCCATTCCCATTTATTTAAAGGTTGAATAGTAATTTAATCCAGAAAAATCCTGGCTATATACTGGCATTCAATGTTTTCTTTTTACAGTTTTGTATACATTTTTTGGCCTAAATTAGACTCCTAATTTGATCTGACACAAAAGTTCATGTTTGTATATGAATTATTACTTGGAATACTTCTGTATGCATTAACCAGAGAAACTGCCATTTCAAAAAGAAAATTGATGAATAAACAAGTTGAATAAATATATCTAATAAATATGCTTGTTTTTTATTAATTCATTCTGTCATTAGAAATTATGCCAAACAAATCCATGAAAAACTGACTGGGAACTTTCGAACAAATTTTTTAAAAAATTACCATTAGTTGATTGCATTCGAGTGAAAGCAGGGGTTTGATCCTTGGATGTACACGGCAGTTAATGGTTGAATTGCTTCTGACTGGCGCCCCCACCCCAGCAAAGCCAAAACTAGTTGACCTAATTTAGGGAGGCCACCAAGGGCGCTGGTACCAGAGTTCTCTGGTTCAAAACCCGGCCCGGTCCAAGTTTTCTTTGCCATTTGTTTTCAATTCAAAATATTTAATTCATAACTTACCTGTATTCAACATAATTGAGTAAAAATGGGGCATAATTCCACGTAAACGGCTTTAGAAATGTAGAGTACCCAAGAAGGCATATAAATTGACTCCTGGGATACTTCCCAGCACTTCATATAAAAGTTCCATTTTGACCCCAAATCCGTGAAAAATGCAAGGCTAACCCCCTTTTTTTTAATTTTTGTCCAAAAAAAGTCAGATTTAACGACCCATCACTATCACTCTGTTGAGCAAAACTCTTCATGGAATGACTTGACTGTACTGCTGGCAAGTTACTGACAATTATCAGCAGTGAGGTAACGCTGCCCATAATTACAAAGATTGTTTATTTTGGCGGTGTAGCACACTGCCTATTAAAATGCCATTGCAACCTAAAAAAAAATAGCACCAAAATGTCTATCATGGAACTCAAATGGAAGAGAAGTAAAGCGTTTGATTTAAGACAGACTTGGACACGTTTATTCTGAAGAGTACTGCTATTCTGCATGTACATGTACATGAACTCGCAATAAAAGATCAACTTCGTTTACTACCTCCCAAACAGTTATGTAGGAAAATTAAAGTATCTGTAATAATTGACAACATAATATTCACAACAGCAAAAATCTCTCGCATGGCACTCACTAATGCTCAGAAATCACTTTTTTGTTAAACAACACATTGACTAAACGCCGCTAAGATTTAGAGAATCTGTTTCTTTTTACACGTGTGAAAAAATATATCCCTTCATCGTGTCCGTTAAAACTGTATAATCATTTTTTAGACATTTCAGTAAACCCATAATGTATACGTTTGATAAGCTGTGATGAAGGCATCCTTAATTACTGATAAAAATGTCCCTCGACACATGGTACTTATTTTACACAGATTTAGATAACCCATCCAATATAACCAGCAAACCGCAGCATAATTGATTCTTTTGGGGAAGCCTAGAAGGTGGTATTCAAACAAGAAATGACATGACAAAACTCAAAGCAATGATGAATGCGGTGTATATGACACAGGAATGAGCCAAATAGGTTTGCACAGTTTTTGCATCCAGTACAAAATTGGTGCTAAGGGTCCCCTTGACCGTAGTACCCTTACAAATAAATCACTCATTTCCTGAAACGGTACACCAAGTGCACTCTGTTTCGTAACACAAATATTTGGTGACTGTCATACCGTACTTCCAACATGCGTCATTGTAACACTAAATTTTCACAGTAGGACCACACTATGGCTTTGGTCGCGGTCGGGTAATAACGTCGGATGCATACCAAATTAAGATGTCGTCTCGGTCATCTGGCCTTAGTCTTATTTTACCGTTGGTCGTCTTTGCAAGACGTCACCATGTCATGATTACAATCTTGACTAGCTTAAAAACTGCTTACAACCTGGAGAAAATCGAAGACACATTTATACCGTGATACTACTTCAAAAAAAACTGAGAGAATGTAGGTTTGTTTTTTTATTGTTCTTCAAAGTCAACCATTTCAGCAAAATGGTTTTTCCCACATCCAACACTCAAACTGGGAACACTCAGCTGGGAATGCAGCTAAATGGTGAGTACCCATTCGAGTCTACATTTGAAGTCAATAAAAAAAACCACTGAATATTCTTAAATGGTTCTAAGTGTCCAATCACTTAGGATAATTTGTCATTGATTGTCACACAATCGGGTGGGTTTTTTTTAGGGGGGGGGTTGCTTTTGGACTCCCAGAGTCTCCATTCCTATCGTTATTCATTTCCTCATGCGCAATGATGTCCTGGTTTTACGGATAGCCATTCCTAAAAGTTCAAACAAACGCAATCCTCGACCAAGTCGCGCAGAAATAGTTTATACCCTCGTTTCAGATAAAAGACCATTCACACATTCAAAGGCCCAATACAGCATTGGGAAGATCGGAAAACATCGATGTCCACAGATTTCCCTCTAATTTACAGTTTGTAGATGGTCATTATAGAATCCTCATGTTGAAATCTTAAAGTCTGGGATGCTGTACTTCTCGAGAAATCTCCACTCAAACATCAACAAATAGTTTATTACTTGCGAGTAATCAACTATTTCTTACACTACAGAACAGTGCAAAAACTGTGACAGTTTTATGCTTTTTTTCTACTTTCTGAGGTCACCATTTGAGCTACAACCTTCGCAGTATTGCTTTTTGGAAATGGTTTAACACTGTGGCAATCGCTTGACCTTTACCGATGTTGTATAGGGGCTTTGAAACAAAAAATATATATAACCACGTCACAATTTGAGGCCATTTACGCTATAAATTTACTTTTCTTTTATTTACAGGAGGTTGGTAATGGTATCTGCAACAAACAAAACAAGTACCCAAACTTTTAAAGCAAGCGCCAACTAAGCACGGTGCCTATAGATCATCTTATTTTACTCTTTTAAAAAAATTACGAAAAGTGAAGCAAACATTCGAAGGGAATTTTCAGAAGAAAAAAAGGCAAGGACTGGGGTGGACGGGAAGGTCAGGTAACTGACACAGGGAATGTATTTCATGTAATAGGTAGATGCGATGGCCATCTCTTGCCACTACTAATGTCAACCACATTGCAGTTCAAGGGCTATTACACAGATTTGTTTTACTGCTGAAGAGAGATTGTCGTTGGTGGTTACAGATAGCCATCAGCCGTACGAGGGAATATACACACTGTACTGTCCACTATGCCATAGGTCTTTCAATGTGATGACAAACACGTCAATCAGCAGTTCCATCGTTAAGGCATGATCTGCTTCCAGTAAGAAAGTAATTCGAGGGAAAAAATTCGCTCCTGGTGGGGTGTGCTTTGGACAAGCAGCATGCTCAGTGTATGGCTACCAGCCTCTTGACAAAAGAATTAACCAACCAATAATCGAGCCAAATCGGCCTTCAACAGGCCACTGTATCATGGAACCTGCCTCATATCTCACTGACAACAGCATCTTCTTTTTTTCTTACAAGGTATAAGCCATGAAATTCTGTTCCAAAGCCCTGTAGAAAGTAAAACATTTGTTATCAAGAGAGACATGGGCTCACCCATGAAAAAAATTACTATCTGTTACACAATCATCTGCTAACTAGATGACCAGTGGTTTGGTTTCATTTGCAATGATGGATTGTCACGGAATTGGGCCTCGCTTGACCAAGTCCACACACACACACTGATCATGTTCTCAGAACAAATTCGAAGACAGATAAGACTTGAAGGTTTGCACGGTTGGGAATACTAAGTGGAAGGTTTGCGGTGACACCATGCAGCACTTCTCTCTTTCGAGAAGGAGTGTGGCTCTGAAAAGAGCCGGTGACTCAACGTTCCGGATAGTGTGTACTCTGCCCGTCGTCAGGAGACACAAATTCGAAGATGCTCAAAATGTTTGACCAAAGTTGTCCGGTGTACCCTGTGCGTCCATATTGTGCATCCCTGTGCAGTCCTTTTTCAAGAGGAAAATAAAACTGAAATCTATCCATAACATATACACATATTGCAGGTATTTTACACTGAGAAAGAAAACAAAGATAGAAAATATTCAATATTCTGCAAATCACAAGTTTGAGCCAAGGGATCTCTCACAGGAGAATCGTGTTCAAAACATAACAAATCATACTTTGCAAGATGATACACTGGTCAACCCTCATTCATTCATCGAGACCAAACCAGGAAACCACATTCCACCAATTTCTGACACTCCCACGCTCTCACTCTGAAAAAGTCAAAATTGAAGAACTCTAAAATATCGACTGACAAGAAAGATTTGAAAGATGTGCTGAAAAGGGTTTCTCCGGGGGAAACAAAACAAAAATGAGATGACTGTCCGAGTTACGTGGGAATTTTCAGGCTAACGACTAGCTATTTACACCAATGTACAAATGTTAAAAAAAAAAAAAAAAAAAAAATTCTATTTCATAAACCTCTACATGATTCCATTCTCATCCCATCAGCACTGAGGGCCAAATTATTGACGGAAGTTAAATTCATTTCTCCTATCCATCCAGATCCATTCTCATCAAATACATTACAGCGACACAATCAAATCTCTTAGACTCCCATCGTCTGTCTTACAAGATTTCAGATAATTATTTCTAGTTTTTAAAGTGGTCTGTACATTATCGACCCACTGAAGTCCTCTTGCCACAAATTTGGGTCATCACTATTTTTTTTCAAATGGACTACTTTTTAAATCTTAGCAATGCCAACAGGAAGAAAGAGTACGCTTTCTCGAAGCTCAAAATCTAAACAAACGAAAATGATGGTAAAAAATTACTGTACACAGAAATACCCTTGAATCAATAACTTAGCTTTGTACACATAAACACTGGAAGTGAGGCTGACCATCGTTTAAGGACTCCAGTCAAGTCCAGTCCCAGCCCAGAGTTGCATCTATATACATGGACATCCAAAACTGTGGTTCTTTGAGGAAAAATACAAATCATTCCCCTCTAAGAGTATTTTAGGACAAAGAAAACCAAACCAAACAAGAAGACCTTGGTAGATCTCTCTGGACAGAGTAGTGAGACAGTGTACGGCTTTTACAGAGATCTCGCACAGGGCACGAGCTGGACCTCGTAATGACGACCCGTGGTTGGACCTCTGACCTGCAACGATGGAAGGAAATGGAATGGAAGGGAAGGGAAGGGAAGGGAAGGGAAGGGAAGGGAAGGGAAGGGAAGGGAAGGGAAGGGAAGGGAAGGGAAGGGAAGGGAAGGGAAGGGAAGGGAAGGGAAGGGAAGGGAAGGGAAGGGAAGGGAAGGGAAGGGAAGGGAAGGGAAGGGAAGGGAAGGGAAGGGAAGGGAAGGGAAGGGAAGGGAAGGGAAGGGAAGGGAAGGGAAGGGAAGGGAAGGGAAGGGAAGGGAAGGGAAGGGAAGGGAAGGGAAGGGAAGGGAAGGGAAGGGAAGGGAAGGGAAGGGAAGGGAAGGGAAGGGAAGGGAAGGGAAGGGAAGGGAAGGGAAGGGAAGGGAAGGGAAGGGAAGGGAAGGGAAGGGAAGGGAAGGGAAGGGAAGGGAAGGGAAGGGAAGGGAAGGGAAGGGAAGGGAAGGGAAGGGAAGGGAAGGGAAGGGAAGGGAAGGGAAGGGAAGGGAAGGGAAGGGAAGGGAAGGGAAGGGAAGGGAAGGGAAGGGAAGGGAAGGGAAGGGAAGGGAAGGGAAGGGAAGGGAAGGGAAGGGAAGGGAAGGGAAGGGAAGGGAAGGGAAGGGAAGGGAAGGGAAGGGAAGGGAAGGGAAGGGAAGGGAAGGGAAGGGAAGGGAAGGGAAGGGAAGGGAAGGGAAGGGAAGGGAAGGGAAGGGAAGGGAAGGGAAGGGAAGGGATTTGAAGGGATTTGAAGGGATTTGAAGGTGATGGAGGGGGGTCAGGTCACCGCTTGCGGCGGCAGAGGCGCTTGTGCTCCTTGTGCCAGTGTGACTGCTGGCAGGTGATACTGCAGTAGGATGTATTCCAGCAGCAATGGTACATGGCCTCCTGCTCGCAGTTGATGCACTGTAAACAGAACGAGAGAGGCAACACAGCGCCTGTTAAAACACTGAACTACACATCAGGTAGGGCAAACCCTCATTGAATATACAATACTAACTACACATCAGGTAGGGCAAACCCTCATTGAATACACAGTGCTAACTACACACCAGGTAGGGCAAACCCTCATTGAATACACAGTGCAAACTACACGTACACATCAGGTAGGGCAAACCCTCATTGAACACACAGTGCTAACTACACATGCAAGTGGCCCAGCACTGATAGCAGGGGCTTATGCTATCTGGGCCACTGGCCAACGCCAACGGTCCTTCAGCACTCACCCACTGGCGCTTCTTGGTGAAGGACATCTCCTCCTTGTGCTTGGCCTTCAGCTTCTCCAGCTCCTCGTCCTTGTCCTGCTGGGCCCTCTCGGCGGCGTCCTTGCGCTCCGTCTCCAGCTCCATCTTGGCGCTCTCCTTGGCGTGGGCCAGCGCCTTCTCCTTCTCTGCCTTGAACTCCTCCTTGGCCTTGAAAGAGGAACAGAAATAGAGAGAGAGAGAGAGAGGGGGCGGGTCGTGTAGGAGAGGATGGGAATAAGGAAGACGTGCAAAGCTTTAGTGGGCCTGATATTTTGTTCCGAGCAAGAGCTTTCTTTGAAGATTACACGTTTACAATTCTGGACCTATCCCCTGACGTTTTGATCCCAACAGGAGCTTACTTAGAAGATTAGAGGGCATGAAGTTTTCAATTCTAGCCAGACCTATCCTCTGACGTCTTGGTCCCAACAGGGCCTGACATTTCATTCAGAGCAACAGCTTTCTCTGAAGATTAGAGGGCCTGAAGTTTTTTTTTATTCAAGCAAGACCTATCCCCTGAGGTTTTGATCCATACAGGACCTTTCTTAAGCAATTGGAGGGCCTGAAGTATTTTGATTTTGGCAGAACCTTTCCTAAGGGTCATCTCCTGAAAATTACCAAAAGGCCAATAAATTGGGCGACTGCGAGTGAGCACTTACGCGACCGAGAGATGCTATTGCGAGATTCACGGCAGGAATGCAGACGCCCTTCAGTTTTTAAGGTTTTAACGGGGAAAAATTGAGCAGTTTGAGATACCAGTATGACATAAAATAAAAAATTAAAAATGGGGGAAAAATAATAAAAAATAAAAAATGGGGTGAAAAAATAATAAAAAATTAATAAATAAAAAATAAATAATAATAATTATTTTTAAAAAAAAATTTTTAAATCACGCCATTTCCGGAAATCCCGAAAATTCCAGAAGTACCTTCTTCAGGGCTTCCTTGAGGGCTTTGTCCAGGGCTTTCTGGTGCTCCTTCTGAAGCTCCTTCTGGCGCTGGGCCAGCCGCTCGGCCAGCTTGGCCTCGAACAGGTCCTGGCACTTGCAGCGCAGGGGCGCCCCGCTGGCCTGGCCGCTGCCGTCAGGCACCTTGGGCAGCTGGGGCATCTCCTGGTGCTCCGGCAGGCTGGAGGAGTGGCCTCTCGACTGTTCCCGCCGAGAGAGAGAGAGAGAGAGGGAGAGAGAGCAAGGAAAAGAAACTTTGAACATCGTCCTTGTGGGACCGCCAGAGGACCTCAATTTCCACAGTTCTAGCAGGCCTTAAAATTTAGTGGGCCTGACGTTTCTATCCTAGCAGGACCTTTCTCAAAGGCAGAGTTCTAGCAGGCTTTCGATTCGCATCACAGTCAAACTAATCACTTGGAAAGCTAAGGGCATCTCCAGGTAGGAGTGGCCTCTGGACTATTTCCATCGAGCAAGAGAGAGAGAGAGAGCAAGCAAGGAAAAGAAACATTGAACATCATCCTCGTGGGACACCCAGAGAACCAAAATTTCCACAGTTCTAACAAGCTTCAGGGTGAGACAGATTCGAATCACCATCAAACTAATCACTTGGACAGCCGGGGCATCTCCTGGTAGGAGTGGCCTCTGGACTATTTCCACCGAGAGAGAGAGAGAGAGCAAGGAAAAGAAACTTTGAACATCGTCCTCGTGGGACCCCAAGAGGACCCCAATTTCCACAGTTCTAGCAGGCTTTAGGGTGAGACAGATTCAATCCACAGTCAGACTAATCACTGAAGGCCGCCGCACACAAGA
Organism: Luidia sarsii; assembly: GCA_949987565.1. NCBI lineage: Eukaryota > Metazoa > Echinodermata > Asteroidea > Paxillosida > Luidiidae > Luidia > Luidia sarsii. The sequence continues at coordinate 6,243,496 of OX465109.1, forward strand.
GCAATCTGCTGAACAAAAATTCTCTCGAGGTCGTTAGTTCAGCACGTAGCTCACCGTGTGCGCTGAACTTTTGGTGAGATTTCTGCCTCAAGAGGCTGTGAGACCAATATCTATCCTGTTTGATTTTGTTTTCGCCTCTCGTGGATGAAAACTCATCGTGTGCGGCGACTTGAGCTACATGCTGAGCAAAAAAAACATAGCAACTGGCCAATGAAAGCGCACGTCCTATTCACGTGGTTGCCAAAATCAAACAGGATAGATATTGGTCTCACGGCCTCTTGAGGCAGAAATCTCACCAAAAGTTCAGCGCACACGGTGAGCTACGTGCTGAGCTAACGACCACGAGAGACCTTGTGCTCAGCAGATAGCTCTCGTGTGTGGCGGCCTTTAGGGAGCCAAGGGCATCTCCTGAACTCCAGCAAGGCTGGAGGAGTGTTCACTGTACTGTTTTCCGCCGAGAGAGAGAGTGAGCGAGGAAAAGAACTTCCAACATCGTACAACAAGGAATCCCACCACTTCTAAAAAGAGACCCACGTTCCTGTGTAAAGACATTATATATTCCTACGTAAAGATAAAACAACCTGAATGCAGACCAATTGTTTCCTCCTTTTTCAGGATCTTTTCGGGGACTCTCACCTTTTTGTTGGGGGGCGGGGCAATGACCTCTGGTGGGGCCGGGTTGGGAGAAGATGGGCCACTGGAATGTTCCTAGCAAAAAAAAACAGAGGGAAAACAAACGGAAAAATGCAACTCAATTATCCCATGACCGCCATACAGGTTTTTTTTTAACAATCCGTCATTTTCAAATCTCGCTAAGGCAATAGGAACAATACATTTCTGTGAAATAAATCAATAAGGGTATACTATGGGAACAAGAGAGTAAAACCTGGCACAATTCGGACGGCGTTGTTGCTTTTGTCAAGAGGTAATCCGTACGAAAATGGGCCCACTGTGCGTTGTCAATGGAGCGTAATGCGACTTGTGTGTGGGAGTGTGTGTGTACGTTACAGACGGTCCCTGGCCACAGACTAGCCTCCCCTCCAGGCAGTCAAACTGAGTGTACAGATTGCGGTGAAGAATGTGGGTGGATATTCCACTGCCTGACTGACGACCGAAGGGCTGTGTGGCACGCCAACACAATGTCTCCAGTGGCAGCGCGCTATCCCTCAATCATCCACAGTGAAGGTCCCACAATAGTGCAATTGTTGCCGCTAATCTCGCAATTCATGTGGCATATTGTAGGACTGCACATGAAGAAAACAGCATCCCCAGTGGCGTATCCCCCTTAGAGAGCTTCGTCTAGAGTGACCAGCCACTGTTCAGAGGGGAGTTTTCAAAATGCCACGTCTGTGTGGCAGTTACAGTATGCAGTAGATTTCACCAAACCCATCGTAACTTACGATCAAGCACAAGACGACAAGCACTGCACAAAAACCATACGACCTAGCACAACTTACGATGGGTTATCCATCGTAACCTGAGTTACAATGCGTTGTAAGGCTTTGTGAAATCGACTCATGGTCACTGAACAGTGGCCCTGGTGCAAAGTGGCTGGAGAGGGCCTTTTTACCTTTTTCACGTTGACTTCATCGCCCGGAATCCCGTCTGGAGACGCCTGGCTGGTGGACACTGAGTGGTCCTGGGAAGGTGCAAGTCAAAAAAGTCCAAACTCAATCAGCTAGGGGGGCTACAAAACCACAAACGCGTCTATGGACACCTAGCCAATACGATAGACATATCAAACCTATAGATGGACAACACCGGGCACCAGACTGAAATGCCATGAAGGCTGCCATCTTTACATAGACATATAAAACCTATAGATGGACAATACCGGGCACAAGACTGAAATGCCATGAAGGCTGCCATCTTTACCATAGACATATAAAACCTATAGATGGACAATACCGGGCACCAGACTGAAATGCCATGCAGGCTGCCATCATTACATAGACATATAAAACCTATAGATGGACAATACCGGGCACCAGACTGAAATGCCATGCAGGCTGCCATCTTTACCATAGACATATAAAACCTATAGACGGACAATACCGGGCACCAGACTGAAATGCCATGCAGGCTGCCATCTTTACCATAGACATATAAAACCTATAGACGGACAATACCGGGCACCAGACTGAAATGCCATGCAGGCTGCCATCTTTACATAGACATATAAAACCTATAGATGGACAATACCGGGCACCAGACTGAAATGCCATGCAGGCTACCATCTTTACATAGACATATAATACCTATAGATGGACAATACCGGGCACCAGACTGAAATGCCATGCAGGCTGCCATCTTTACCATAGACATATAAAACCTATAGATGGACAATACCGGGCACCAGACTGAAATGCCATGCAGGCTACCATCTTTACATAGACATATAATACCTATAGATGGACAATACCGGGCACCAGACTGAAATGCCATGCAGGCTACCATCTTTACCATAGACATATAAAACCTATAGATGGACAATACCGGGCACCAGACTGAAATGCCATGCAGGCTGCCATCTTTACATAGACATATAAAACCTATAGATGGACAATACCGGGCACCAGACTGAAATGCCATGCAGGCTACCATCTTTACCATAGACATATAAAACCTATAGATGGACAATACCGGGCACCAGACTGAAATGCCATGCAGGCTGCCATCTTTACATAGACATATAAAACCTATAGATGGACAATACCGGGCACCAGACTGAAATGCCATGCAGGCTACCATCTTTACATAGACATATAATACCTATAGATGGACAATACCGGGCACCAGACTGAAATGCCATGCAGGCTGCCATCTTTACCATAGACATATAAAACCTATAGATGGACAATACCGGGCACCAGACTGAAATGCCATGCAGGCTACCATCTTTACATAGACATATAATACCTATAGATGGACAATACCGGGCACCAGACTGAAATGCCATGCAGGCTACCATCTTTACCATAGACATATAAAACCTATAGATGGACAATACCGGGCACCAGACTGAAATGCCATGCAGGCTACCATCTTTACATAGACATATAATACCTATAGATGGACAATACCGGGCACCAGACTGAAATGCCATGCAGGCTACCATCTTTACATAGACATATAATACCTATAGATGGACAATACCGGGCACCAGACTGAAATGCCATGCAGGCTGACATCTTTACCATAGACATATAAAACCTATAGACGGACAATACCGGGCACCAGACTGAAATGCCAAGCAGGCTGCCATCTTTACCATAGACATATCAAACCTATAGATGGACAATACCGGGCACCAGACTGAAATGCCATGGAGGCTGGCATCTTTACAAAAGAATGGGCGGAAGTAAAGAGCACTGCCATTCAGTTAAATCAATTTAAGTACATACCTGTAATCTGGACTGCTTTGTTTCAACCTGCAGAAAAAAAAAAGAAAAAAAAAAACGATGATTAGCGGATTTGTCAGCAAACTGAAATACTTGTTTATTCAGACTTTTAACCCCCCCCCCCCCAAAAAAAACCAAGAAACAACTGACTGAAAACATTTTAGAAAAATAGCAATGAAAATTTCAAAAGGACCGGGACTGACAGTAAACCCTTAAACTTAAAGTAGTCTGCAAGCAAGGCACAAAGCCTCCATCCATAATGGTGGTAGACTGCCGGTCAAGACCGACAAATAGAACTGGGAGTGGGTGACTAGTCTGTAAGCAAGGCACAAAGCCTCCATCCATAATGGTGGTAGACTGCCGGTCAAGGCCGACAACTAGAACTGGGAGTGGGTGACTAGTCTGTAAGCAAGGCACAAGCCTTCATCCATAATGGTGGTAGACTGCCAGCCAAGGCCGACAACTAGAATTGGGAGCAGGTGACTAGTCTGTAAGCAAGGCACAAAGCCTCCATCCATAATGGTGGTAGACTGCCGGTCAAGGCCGACAACTAGAACTGGGAGTGGGTGACAACTCTGTAAGCAAGGCACAAGCCTTCATCCATAATGGTGGTAGACTGCCGGTCAAGGCCGACAACTAGAACTGGGAGTGGGTGACTAGTCTGTAAGCAAGGCACAAGCCTCCATCCCTAATGGTGGTAGACTGCCGGTCAAGGCCGACAACTAGAACTGGGAGCAGGTGACTAGTCTGTAAGCAAGGCACAAGCCTTCATCCATATTGGTGGTAGACTGCCGGTCAAGGCCGACAACTAGAACTGGGAGCAGGTGACTAGTCTGTAAGCAAGGCACAAGCCTTCATCCATAATGGTGGTAGACTGCCGGTCAAGGCCGACAACTAGAACTGGGAGCAGGTGACTAGTCTGTAAGCAAGGCACAAGCCTCCATCCATATTGGTGGTAGACTGCCGGTCAAGGCCGACAAATAGAACTGGGAGTGGGTGACAAGTCTTTAAGCAAGGCACAAGCCGGCTGCACTCACCTGTCCATTGTCGCTGTATGTGCTGGACACCATGTCGTCCTCATCCCCCTCCTCCCCCTCCTCACCTTCCTCAACCTCCTCTCCCTCCTCCCCCTCCTCCCCCTCCTCTCCCTCCTCCCCATCCTCTCCCTCCTCACCCTCATCCAGTTCCGGTTTCCTGGGCTCAGAGTGGGCTCTCTTGCGCCCTCTTTTGCCCGGCTGTGACCCTCCGCTCTCGGACCTGTAGACCACGTGCACAGAAAAGATGAAAGGATCCCCCCCAAAACAAAACAAAAATAAATAAAAATGGCTAAGACATTGACTGGACCAGGATGTGAACCCGAGACCTCTGGTTTTGCTTACCAGTGCTCTTTCCATCTGAGCTATCCAGCCCTTAGATGACAGCCTTCCCAAATACTCAACTAGAAGACTGCCATGGTTTGACTCGATTGTACACATAGTGTACTGTTTTGCTTCGCAGGTATTTATTGCTCCCGATTGGTGAGCAAGTCTTGAAAATGGCACATGATTCAAATACCCCCTTGTGGCGGTCGTGACCACTGAAAAAGTGGTCCCGGTGCGAAGTGGTTAAGCCGCTCTGAGGAACATGGGCCCTTTTTCCAAAACCCGGCTTAGGCTTTAACTTCGGCTCCGGCTATGTCTCCGTTATCCAGAAGCTGACAACACAGGTTGGAGTTTTTTGTCGAAATCGAGCCTTTTGGAGTCTTTTTCAAAAACGCAATTATAACATTCAAAACCAAAGCCAAAAGGCCTGCCCATTTGCATGCCTTGTACTTTCAAATGGACGAAAGAAAGAAAGAAAGACAAAGCCGGAGTTTGAGCCTAAGCCAGGGTTTGGGGGGGGGGGAAGGGAAACTTGGCCCAGGAGTCCAGTACCTTGAGCTGAGGCCGAGGTACGTCTGCAGTTCCTTGCGGGCTTTGCGCCATCCCTGCGTGGCCTTGATGCTCAGCGTGTTGTGGTGGACGTTGATATCTTTCGTCTTCTCCTCCGGGATCCACGCCCTGACCGGCATCGAGAACAAACAACCCCGGGAGTAAAGATTATGGATAATCTTACCAGTATGTTGAACTGCTACATCAAGAGCAACGACGACAAGAAAGGTACAAGGTATCCTATCTCCAGCCTTCCTGAGCTCCTCCGTATCTCCTTCTTTCCTTAGCCTTCAACCTTGAGTGGCTTTTATAGCCTTATTTTGGGCGAATCTGCATAGACAAATCTGGCCCTTAAGGAGGAATGTCAATTCCTATCTCCAGCCTTCCTGAGTTCCTCCCTATCTCCTTCTTTGTAAAGCCCTTAACCTTGACTGGCTTTAGAGCTCTGTTTTGAGCAAATACGCATAAACAGAATTCAAGGATTAATTGGGACACTAATGGCATCAGTTGTGACGCAAATTATAGTTTTCATTGTTATACACGTATGATATAATTGAAAAAAGGGACAGATTTATAATTCATAAATTTATTTAAGTTCTGGTTAGTAATTTGCAGAAAGACAATGGCGCGCTTAGAAACAACAGCATTAAGTGCCTAATAAATGCGTAATTAAAAAATGAAAAATGAAAAATGAAAAATGAAAAATGAAAAATGAAAAAAAAAAAAAAAAAATAGCAAAGAAAACTTTGACTGGACCAGGACTGGAACCAAAGACTTCTGGTTTTGAGTACCAGCTCTCTTACCAACTGAGCTATCCAACATTTGGCCTTCCAAAATAGTCAACTAGGGTCAGGGCGCCAGTCAGAAGCAATTCAACCATTAACTGCCATATATCTGCAGGGATCACACCCCTCAGCTTTCACTCAGATGCGAACAACCGATTGTAAAAATGACTGATGACCAGCAAGAGTAACAACGAGCAGGAACAGCGGAGAAAACAACACCAGCCAAAGAGTCCACACATCGGCAAGCCGCTTGCCTCTGCACCGCTAACCCCCCCACCCCCCCCCCCCTCCTTTACCTCTGGTGTCTGCTGCCGAAGAACCGGACGTCCACGTTGCCGTCCACTCTCTGCAGGACTTTGGCCGGCCAGTAGCCAAAGCCTTTCATCTGGGCCCAGACCACCTCATGGATAGGGTCCTGCAATCAGAGGGGAAGGAAAAAAGGGAAAGGAGGGGAAAAGGGAACCCAAGAAGAAAAACGAGAAGTTGATAACACCACGCCCTCATGTTTGCAAACAAGGAATAGTTGACCGTCGACTAACACCGTTGGAATAAAGCTCATAGAGAACACTGCATCTCATGAATCTAGTGGGCCTGACTTTTTGTTTAATCCAAGCAGGACCTTTCTCAAAAAGGCAGCATGAGCAAAGGACAACGTTAAATACCGAGGTCATTTCTTAACCCATTCCCAAACAACAAAAACCTGACGCTTTTGTATATATTCTGAATGTAAATAAACTGCAAATTTTAGAAAGTAAACGATTTGTCCTTTACCAATGAATTGGGTGAGATGCCCATCAACTTGTTAGCACATTTAAAAAAGCCAAGGCACTTCCAGTTTTGACTTGAAGGAAGGTTGGGATCATTCTACGCACACACAGAATAAAATGTAGACCCTGGAATATTCCACCGCAAGCCACAAACCTCATGTCAACAGAGCCCAGATGAGCTGAGGTAAAACCCCGCGTAGACTGCTTTGTAATAAAGGGTTCATTTGATGGACGACCTGTGAGGTAAATGAGGGACTTACACAGGGCTTGCAGAACCATCCCTTGTCCGTCCGGCTGTTGGACATCAGGTAACAATCTTTACAGAGCTGGATCTCAGCGAGCTGGGGGTGAGGGGGGAAAAAAATCTTGTCTCCACTCTCACTTTAACTCTCACGAGTAGGGACCTATTTGGTTTGTTCTTAGCAGCAGGGACCCTGTTTGTTGACACTTGAAAATGTTGACATTGTTTACGCCAGTATCTTCATTACGAAGTGGTTTGTAGTACCATAGAGCCCTATGGTAGTACACACCGACACTCGTTACAGCTGGAACCCATCCAGGTTTAGTGGAAAGCACGATAGCAGAACCCATTTCTTGGTGTAGGTGAGAAATGTGCACAAACCTATGGCAGGGCACAGGGGTGGGTGACTTCGCCCAGACCCTTCCGTCCCTCTCTGAGGGACTGAGAAAGGGAATCCCCCTCTAAACTAAAAGGTCAGGTTATAGTAAATGGTGTGTGTTACTGCACACAGGGTCCCTTCCTGAAGGTTCAATAAGTCACTATTCACAATTGGTTCCTTCAAAAAGAGAGGATTCTAGTGCATAAAAACAGCAGTGAGTCTAACATAAAGCATAGCTGCCAACCTATCCTAAAGAAAATTAGAAATGCTTCTGCTAAAAAAAAAGAGAGGAAACAACAGAGCAAACTACATGGGAATACATGTGTATTTCCAAGCCAAAAATCAGAATCTGTTGTCAAGAGCTTGTAAACAAGTGATACATTTTTACCAGGAAAGAGGAACGATTTCTCCAAACTAGGAATGGTTGGCAGCTCTGTGGAGGACGGCTTCAGTGTCGGCAGTACTCACATCGTAGTTGCAGTCGTTCAGCGTCAGCTGGCACAGGTCGGTGCGTTCATGCGTGGGCCCGTGGTAGATGACAGACGTGTGGACCATCATCTCAGCATCTGCCTGGAAGTCCTCAATGCAGCGATACTTCTTGTCCTCCACTTTCTGCTCAATACCAATTCCAGGAGCAGTGATACATTCGGTGAAAAATTGGTTAAAAAACCAGGGTTAAAACCCTAACCCCCTAGTGCTACGTGCCTGGAACCCTCCTCAATCCTCCACAATCCTCCAATGTGAGTTTGTGCAAGATCCTCACTGCCTCAATCCTCCAATATGAGTTTGTGCATGTGCATGTACCCCACTGCCTCAATCCTCCACATCTACCGTAAGTACATGCAAATGGATCCTTTGTTTTTAGACAGTACATGCATGGAGCTATACGTAGGTAGCAACACGGTACGTGCCTTTGTCAAAGTTCCACAGCTTTCCATATCCTCAAAAATCCTCAAAAATCCTCAAAAAGCAAGATGTACATCCAAATGCATGCTACTCACCTGTATAATAACGGCCAGGTCAAAGTGCTTGAAGACAAGGTTGTAGTAGTTAGGAAGGGAGCTCAAATTGAGTTTCTTGTGGAGGTCACGTGCCTGGGAAGAAATCAAAAGACTTAAGTTTTGGGCCGGTCTTTTTCTAAGCTCACACAAAAATGTTGCAAACTGCTGACTGGCAAATGACTAAGATGAAAATCTCAACAATTTGGATGACCTGACGTTTCCAACCTAGTAGGACCTTGCTCACAAGCGCACATTTAATTTTTTTATTTTTTTTTTAAGCCTTTATTTATAATTTTTAATTTTTTTTAAAAGTTTTATATCACCTGTGACCGTCGTCTTTGGACAGGTATTCCAGAGACATGCCACACTTAAGACAGTTGAAGCCACTATAACTTGCTAGTCTGCTTCAGGTTTCAAAAGTCTAATAGTCTAAACTGATGCACTGTCCTGAGCAATGGCTTGGATGTCAAATGTGTGAACATGAATAAAGTTTTGTGTCGAGTTAAATTCATGTCTTGAGCAAGAGGTGGAGCAATAACAAAATAGCAGAAAATAGCTGATACTACGGGGAAAAAAAGAAAAACAAATATTTGTCATGTTCAACAAGTCGGAAATCTACTTAAAAGCGGAGAATTCACACCCCTGTTCATTGAACCATCTCTGAACACTTAAATTTAAGATTTACATTTTGAGGCGGGCTCTGTTGGTGGGAACTTGGACTTACCTTGTCTTTCATCCTGATCAGGACATGTTGAATCAGTTTGTACAGAACTGGTTTGGTCAGCTTAAGGCGTGGCGACTTGTTTGTCTGGGGAGAGATGGAAAGTCATAGAAACAGTTATTGAATGGGATGGGATGGGATGTGTGGGATGGGATGGGATGGGATGGGGTGGGATGGGTTGGATGGGTGGGATGGGGTGGGATGGGGTGGGATGGGGTGGGATGGGGTGGGATGGGTTGGGATGGGGTGGGATGAATGGGATGGGATGGAATGGGGTAGGATGGGTGGGATGGGGTGTGATGGGGTAGATGGGGTGGGATGGGTGGGATGGGATGGGATGGGATGGGATGGGATGGGATGGGGTGGGATGAGTGGGGTGGGATGGGATGGGATGGGATGGAATTGGGTGGGATGGGTGGGATGGGTGGGATGGGTGGGATGTGATGGGATGGGGTGGGATGGGTGGGATGTGATGGGATGGGGTGGGATGGGTGGGATGTGATGGGATGGGGTGGGATGGGTGGGATGTGATGGGATGGGTTGGATGTGATGGGATGGGGTGGGATGGGGTGGGATGGGATAGGGTGGGATGGGGTGGGATGGGATGGGATAGGGTGGGATGGGGTGGGATGGGATGGGATGGGATGGGATGGGATGGGATGGGATGGGATGGGATGGGATGGGATGGGATGGGATGGGATGGGATGGGATGGGATGGGATGGGATGGGATGTGGTGGGATAGGATGGGGTGGGATGGGATGTGGTGGGATGAGATAAGACACCAGACAGACACCAGCACTGACCTTGCAAACCGGGCAGAGCCAAGAGGACCCCGGGTTCTCCAAATCCACGCCCTCGGTCACACACTCTGGATGGTAGACACGATAGCAGGAGGTACAACACAGCACCTCCCCAGGCGCATGGCACTTGCAGCAGTACCAGTCATGGGACTCATCACTCTGCACAGAATCAGATGCCAATGGGACAACACCATCAAGTGTAGAACAATGTACTCACCCTGACTAGAGCTGGTTAAGACATCTGCACTAGACAGCAGGAGTCGTGGGTTCCAATCCTGCCCGAGCTGCCTGAAATATTTTCATCGGGGCATCGGGCAGAGCACTGGGCATTCGGTGCTTATTACGTCGAGCAGGGCAAACCCTCATTGAATTACATGTACATCCTAACTCTGTTTGAATACATAGCAGTGGCCGCGGTGGCCAACTGAGTGGGAGTTGAAATTGTCTCCAGCTAGTTCTAGGGCCATCCCCAACTGGATCAGCTGGTCAGCTGGACAAACAAGTACAGGCTGTCTGTTCACCCATTGCATGTAACATGAAGCAATCTTCTCCCAAGCATGATTTAGCCCCATGCCCCAAAGAGGAATCCTGACAAGGTATATGTACAGAGTTACCACTTCCTGGCATGTTTAGCACTGAATACTCAATACTGTTCTCTGAATCCTTTAAATTTTCTTGAGGTTTGCTTGGAACTGGTTGGCCGTAGAATCCCGCTGGTACAATAAGGGGAACACACGCAAGCTATTAGTTACAAAGGAACTATGTAGAATCACTTTCTTCTGGCCATTTTTTTTTGTCCGGAAATGGCTGGCTGTGTAAAAGCAGTGGTACACTACGGTACAATTCATAGGTTACAATACAGATTTTCACTTTCCTGAATCCTTCAACTTTCTTCTTCTTCAAGTTTGCTCGGAACTGGTTGGATAACATTGTGACTGATACACAAAAGGAAGTTTCAGTAAGCACTTTTCCCCCCTGATAGAACCCCACCAAGTCATCTTACTTCCACAGAGGGGTAAGGCCAGGGTAAAAAATAAAATTGTTTCTCATCCCAGCCCACGTAGGTTTTTTTGCCGCTGTATCAATTCTTTTCTTTTTTATATAAACAATAAAAAGACTGCAGTTCGTTTGATTTTTGCTGTTTCCAGCCGTTGAACCTCGAACATGCACAGCCTAAGTAGGCCTATTGTTCCATACTTAAAAACAAACGGAAATTAGATTACCCGTCTTTAGGGAAACACTTAGGGAAAGAAAAAGTGCCTGCATCCTCCATTTTTCAAAAAGTTAGGATGAGAAACTAATAATTTTGTTTACTTGGCCGAATGGCATCCGAGCCAACTAGAGGCTGACTGGGGTAGACCCAAACGTGCTTCACAGGAGGGGCCAGTCGGTGCCTAAAAAAAATCAAAGCAGAGTGGCCATTGCTTTGTAATACCTCTTCTTCTTGTTCCACAGCACACCAGTATGCCTCCTGTTCCTGACCGGCCCTCATGCCCTTCTTTGCCCTTGAGTTGTCCTTGACAATCAGTTGGTCCCTGACAGCATAGGCCAGCTATAAGGAGGGGGGGGAGGAAACGAACAATCCAGGCACAATTTTAGTGCAAAACCCTCATTGAGTATACAGTGCTTACTACACAAGCAATCGGTTCAGCCAGTTGCCACAAGAAGGGTCGTTCCCACTACGAAAAAAACCTTTTTTTTTTTTGGTCGTGTCCACACTGGCCAAATAATCGCGTCGAAAATAAACGAGAGCCAATTGCGGTTAGCATATTGCCGCATCGCGCTGCGCAAGCGGGAATGGCGGGACTCGCTGACGAAAGTAAACAAACCCTGTGCTGCACTTCCTGGCAGTAAGCTGCTGGCAGGAAATGCCATGCTTGCGCAATGCATCGTGGGCTTAAAAAAAATGGTGCGATTTGAGCGGAGCGTTCACACACATCGCGTCACAAATAAACGCGATTATTTGAAAAAGTCTCACTCTTAGTGGAGTCCGAATCGCGATTCAAATCCCACTAATAATTGTGTTTATTGTGTCCCCACACGCCAAAAAAGTGGAGTTTGAATCACGATTCAAATCGCGATCCAAATAATCGCGTTTATTTGGTGTAGTGGGAACGGCCCTATAGACCCACAAGATTCCAGTTGGAAACCCCACCCTGCCCCCCACCCCCCAACCTCCATCTCCCCTGCTCCAAGACCCCATTACCTGCTGCTGGGTCTCCTTTGTCTGGATGCTGTACTCGCGCCTCATGAACTTGAGGATGCGATCCATGTTGGCCACCTGCTTCTGGTTGCGGATGGCCGTGATGGCCTCCCACAGCTGCTGGACAATACGGGGGTCCGATAGCCTCCTCTTGGACAGGATGGGCGCCATGGCAGCGTGCACGTCCAAACGTCAACAAAGACCTGCAGTCAAGACCGCCCGCGGAAAAGGCAAAAAAAAAAAGGAATAGTTCTTCTGCTTCCGGTTTCCCAGACCGACCCTATTTCTAGCCTGCGACCCTAAACATTGTATCGGGAAACAATGATGATAAAAATTCAATGTGTAATCTGATCGTGGATTGACCACATGCAGATGCCTCCATACGATTGTACACCAAAAAAATTGGCCCCCAAAAAAACAAATTCCCTACCTACCTACTGTACATGTACGAATTTCTCATCCACTATAGATAGCATCCATCCCACTGCAAGCACACGAATACAAATTTCCCAATTTCAACTCGAATCACAAAATATCATGTTCCTTTGTTTTTGGATGATGGCAAACAAAAAATTAATTGGGCAGGTTAAATACTGGGGACTTGACTTCATTGATGCGGGGGAGAAAAGCTCAGGCAGCTCGGTCAGGATTCGAACCCGCAACTCCCTATTTCCAAAACAGACATCTTGACCACAGAGCTGGTCGGGGTCATGAGGTAGTGCCACTGGTAATTAGAGATCTATAGTGAATTCACAGTATTGGCAAGGATAACATCATTCAATAAAGATCTGCCCTACTCAACGCATGATTAGTGGTTCGTGTAGTCCATTGTCCAATAATTTGCCAAATTGATCTCCACAATGGTGAAAGGCCCAGGTGCAAGTAGTACTAGCATAGAAAAAATAATAAGACCTGCTGAAGCTGTAAGGTTAGGAGTCTAGCTGGCACTAGTGGTAGCAAAAGCAAAAATTACAGGTAGGAGAAAAAAATTGACAGGTGTTCTCAACAAGACAGTTGAGGTGGTTGGTGTTAATCATTTTGCACCTGTTCCTCGCCAGCTGCATTGCATACACGTACGCATACAAAAGCCCATTGACATTCGACAAGCAGTTCAGCATTCATTCTACAGCAGAGTGAACCTAAGGGCCCCAACTACCTCCCTCCCCACTATGACCTTTGTATTGTTCCACCTGTGATTATTCAATGCAAGGCCAACGCCAATCCTGCACAACCAACCAACTGAGTTTGAACACAAAGCGCGCAAGGCAAGCGACTCCTAATGCCCTGGCATGGACAATAGAATATTATGCACTACTTAGCTAAACACCGATGGAATAGGTAAACCAAGGTTTTCCGTTTTTTTAAGCGTTTTGGGGGTTTGTTTTGGGTTTTTTGTATGTAGTGCTACATAATACATATACAGGTGGTATGTACATGTACAATGTAACTGCACATCACTCACCAGGTGCTAACAGTGCTAACTACACATCAGGTACAGTACAATGTAGGGCAAACCCTTACTCTTACTGAATAGTGTGAACAGCACATCAGATACCGGTACATGTACATGTACCGGTTGGGCAAACCCTCATTGAGTACGGTATACAGTGCTAACTGCACATCAGGTACATGTACATGTAGGGCAAACTCTCATTAAATACACAGTGCTAACTACACATCAGGTAGGGCAAACCCTCATTGAATACAGTGTGAACTGCACATCAGGTAGGGCAAACCCTCATTGAGTTTACAGTGCTAACTACGGTACACATCACATCAGGTAGGACAAACCCTAATAGAGTATTCCATGATGTATACACTATACAGTGCTTACTCATTCTACACAAGTGCATGTACACGTACATGTTCATTCTCAACCTCAATGAACCCGTTCAAAATAACAAAATGATAATATGGGATATTTTGGGATAAGCCTGCCCAGCTACCAACACATCGGAGCCGATTTTATTCAAAATGAACTCTTATTTTGTACAGTGAATGTATCCATGACCAGCGTTATAAAGTACTACATGTTATAAAGCATAATTATAACAAGTACTGCACGAATGTACAGTACATGTACGCTAATAACCCGCACGTGGTTAAAACACTCTGGAAAAACCCTATGGTTATGTTATCAATGAAAATAAAGTACCCGGTAATGTGTAACTCAATGTGTAAAGTAATGTGTAATTGTGCATGACTAAAAAAATGATGCATCATTGCTTAAATGGTCTATAATTCTTGCCTTCCATTCTTTTCTTTTACTGAAATAAAAAATATATAGCCAGGGCTATATAAACATGTTCATGCTTGTGTGTGCAAGGCTAGAATGGCAGCCTACACATCTGAGCCTGACAACAATACATGTATTGTAGGACTTCCCACTCCTTGCTGTATGCATAAACAAAGTTACCTGCTACACTGCATACTGCGTAGCGCAGGCAAATACAACTGTACCTATCGGCTGCCACCATGCACTCACAAGATTCCAGGTGAAAACTCTGCTATGTCTGGGCCTAAACTCAAAGAGCCTCTTTAACCACTTCGCGCCGGGGGGTTTTTCAGCGCCGATGACCACCATACGGGGTTTTTTGAACAATGCATCATTTTAAAATCTTGCTAAAACAATCGGAACTTGTAATATATTTCTGTGAAATAAATCGATAAGGGTATACTATGGGTACAAGAGAGTAAAACCTGGCACAATTCGGACGTCGTTGTGGCTTTTGTCAAGAGATTATCCGTTCGAAAAAGGGCCCTTTGTGCGTCGTCAATGGACCGTAACGGACGTGTGTGTGTGGGTGCGTGTACCCTGCTGACAATCCCTGACCGCAGACTCCAGCCTCCACTCCAGGCAGTCAAATCTTCGAGTTGGTCGGCCACAAACGAGCGTACAGATTACGGTAAAGAATGTGGGGGGAATTCCTATGCCAGACCGACGACCGTTAGGCTGTGTGGCATGCAAAGACAATGTCCCCCGCGTGCTTTCAGCTGCAGCGCGGTATCCCTCGATCCTCCACAGTAAAAGTCCCACAATTGCACAATTACTGCTGCTAATCTTGCAATTCATGTGGCAACTTGCGTCAAAAAGGGTCTTTGTACTGATTCATATTGCTTTGTTCTAAGCTGAAAAGAGTCTTTGTTTAGAATGTGGACAATAGTGGTGCCCGGATTCGGAGGGCCCCGTTGCAAAGGCAATCCAATTGACCTCCGGATTCGGAGGTCCCGGCGCGAAGTGGTTAACCCTAACACTTTGCACCTCCCGCACCACAGTGCCCACAGGGGTGTAGGCTTACATACCACAGGTCACCACAAAAACCACGCTGTGGTATGTCGTGGTATATGGCCCTTATCCTCACACAGGAAAAACCACATGTGTGGTTAATTGTGGTTTCAATGCAGGTTTATAGGGTTAAGTAAGGAAACCTGTTTAGCAATAGCATGAAATGTCTTCTTTGTGTACAGTAATACTAACACATGATTGTCATCCATGATCCATATGAATTTCATGGGTGCTAGCATGTATTCAAATGGGACTTCATAATGGCAATTTGGCTGGCAAGCTGATATTTATTCAGCAAGGCTTTTGGTGCTTAAGGATGGGGAAAACCAAGGTTGTTTCTTTATTTGGGAGGGGGACAATAAACGCCCAACATTTGGATCCCAGCAGGGCCTTTTCTCACTGGCAGAGATTGCCATTCTGCCAAAAGCCATGTTCGCACTGGACTTCTTTTCTACCGAGACTATGGGTAACATTCCAATGGGTAAATCTGCATTTGGATCCGCACTTGGATTAACGATGTGGGTAGATAACTGCAACATGGGTAAAACTCTTGAAACCGACTGACTAAATACAAACGCACGAGACGTCCCGTCCGCACTGAACTTACAACTCGGTTAAAACTTACCTGGTCAATTTTAACTGGGCAGATTCGGGTTTGAGTCGGGTAAGTTACCTGGGAGGAAAACTTCCTGGGCTGTCCGCACTGGACTTAAGTGACTTAACATGGACAAGTTACCCAGTGCGGAGTGCGGACACTCCCGGACAGGGCTTTAAATGAAAAACTATACATGTATGAGCCCAAAATGGTCTCTGTGAAAACAAGCTTCAAAATGGGCACTGCACCGCACGCTTTTGACAGGTCGGATAATTTTGGTCTTGCCAGCGTGATTTTAGACGTTCAAATTCGGCTTATTCTAGGATCATCAGGGAATAAATAAGTACACGTTTATTCCACTGCTGCAATCTTCAACAACGAATCTGGCTGGCACGTCGACGGGTTTGTCAATATTTACTCCTGAAATTGGTTCTCTGGAAATACGTGTGCACTGACTGTTTGTTTGTATGATACACAAATTATACAAACACACATTGTACATAGTAATACTTCCCCGACAAGTGTAAACAGTAATGGTCCGAGTATTCACCCCATAACGTCACCAAGGACGGCCTTCACAGGGGCGTGGCTGTTCCCCCTTCCAAACTTGAAAAAATTTACACTCTTTCACAAAGTTTCAAATTTGAAAATAATGCATGGATGTATTTTACTGCTTGTTGACCTATATGTCTATAAATTATGTGTACAACAATGGAGGAATAAGAAGTTTCTCCATGGTACAACATACATGCACGTAAACCGGCACGCATGCACACATTGAGCCCAGGCGACTGTTTCCTGAAAAATGCAAAGCAACGTCCGGACATTGCGCATTGCATGCAACGGGTGGGCATGAGTCTCAAAAATTCAGTTCACAGAATGCAGCACGCGATGTCCGTTGCTTTGCGCTTTTCAGAAAACAGTCGCCGGGGCTCAACGCGTGCATTGCATGCGCGCGCATCTAGTCAAAGAGCCCCACAAGGCCACAGACTGTCATGACTGTGCTCCGGTATCCAGACGTCAAAAAAATCCAGAAATCAAAATGGCCGCCTTTTGGCTCGAGCTCATCGGACGGGAGAGAATCTTCTCGATCACCTGAGGTGAAATTTCTCCTTTTTCCCCAAACGTGAGTAAAACGAATGACCAGTATTGAAATCGGTGATTCCCATTTAATCCAAAGATGGGTGCATGGGACGGTTTCACGCGTGTTTTCAGGTTAAAATCTGGGGGTTTCGGCCGGGGGTAGAAGTCATGGAGTCGAACACATCGTTGTTTGCTCGGGTTTCCCTACTGAAAATCTTGGACCCTACTATCGCCCGACCCCCTAAAAAAAATATTAAAGGCCGATTGTAAGGGTCCAAGTTACTAATACTACTACTAGTAGTAGTGTAGTACTACTACTACTACTACTAGGACTTCTTCAGTACTTGTACCCGACATTAACAATAAAACCTTAAAATTTAGTGGGCCTGACGTTTCGATCCTAGCAGGACCTTTCTCAAAGGCAGAGAAACATACAAACGCAGAGAAACATACAAAGGCAGAGAAAGGTCCTGCTAGGATCGAAACGTCAGGCCCACTAAATTTTAAGATTTACATTTTGGTAATTTTAGTCAGTAAGCAGTTTGCAACATTTTTGTATATCACATTAACAATAAAAGAAAGAGTGACATGAGTTTTGGGTATGAAGTGAATTTGGTACGAAGTGAATTCGGTACAAGGTGAACTCTTGCTCTTGGGAAGTCGGGTACAAAATGAACCGATAACGATATTTTAGAATCAGAATGTATTTACACTAATTTTACACTGTATTGTTTGACTTCCATGGATAGTCCGAGTAACTTGGACCCGACAAGTCACCCTTTTTTTATCGAATTTTGAAATTTGGAGGGACGGGTGACAGTCACCCGTCCCTCAAAATTTCAAAATTCGATAAAAAAAAAGGTGGTGACTTGTCGGGTCCAAGTTACTCGGACTAGGTCAGTAGGTGTAGGCCTAGTCTTCTTTTTTTCTATTTCTAATCTAATCATCATTTATTGGGCATTTGTCGGGGAATAAAATTAACTGGAAACTGAGACATCTAATCTATGGTCTAACTTCTTAGCCAGGGAAGTAACGCACGGAGCAGGTGTATGCACTACGCACGCACTGCACAATGTCATGGGACAATAATTATTATTGTCAACGTTGGTGCATTGTTGTGGTCACCGCGATCTTCTGCAGGAAATTAATGAAACGGCCCAAAAATGAATGATTAAATTGACGACCAATTGACCGCCTGAACCCACGCCTCCCTTGCCTCCCTACACACGGACGGTCAAGACGCCGAACCAGAACCATAAGCCGCCCATAAAAATCCAGGGGAAATTTCTTACCACTTTTTTCTCTTCTTTTTTGTCGGGATGTCCTGCGCCTCGCAGCACGAACGATCACTAGCTGCTGGCCCTGGCCCGATTTCGGCTCAGTCTGGTTTCCGGTCTGGGAATGACGCGCAAAACCCAGGCGGAGTCGGGAGAGTCGGGCGCCAGACCTGCCCGTACCTTGTTGTGGGATTGTTGTTTTTTACTGTCCCACGTCGGGGACGTCAACAGAGGGCGCACTTTGCAGCTGCCTGCAAAGAAAACCCACAGACAACCACAGATCAAACCAAAGATCTATGACCGTTGTCGAAATGAAGGCTTAGGCTCGGGCTTAGGCATCGGTCATTATTTATCTTATTTTATCGTATTATATTAATTTGTATGTACAGCGCATTTGAACATGCATAATGGAATTTGCGCTTTAAAAATGAATTAATCTTACTCGTTATAATATCAAAGGCATCTAAAAACAAGCGTTTGGCCCCAGTTTCTTGGTGAATACCTATCAATTTATTAAGCCAACAAACCTTCGAATTTGACTTCAGGCGTTGTTTACTGGGAAAAAAGTGTTTTGGTGGGATATTCCTCATGTCGCTGTGCCGGGTCACATTTGTCGTTGCCCATCCCGAGTAAACCAAGTGCAAACAAACCATGTGATTGTGTAGTGAGACACGCACCGTTTGGCGGAACTACTACATGCATTGGTGGCGGGTTTTTTCCCGCCGCACACGAGAGCTAGGCCTATCTGCTGAGCAAAAAAAATCTCTCAAGGTCGTTAGCTCAACATGCACGTAACTCTCGTGTGCGTTGAACTTTTGGTGAGATTTCTGTCTCAAGAGGCCGTGAGACCAGTATCTATCCTGTTTGATTTTTTTTTGAAAAAAAAACCACCCACATAATAATTTTTCGATGCCATCACGTGAACAGAGCGTGCGCTTTCATTGGCCAGTTTTTATCTTTTTGCTCAGCGCGTAGCTCAAGTCGCCGCACACGATGAGTTTTCATCCACGAGAGGCGAACAAAATCAAACAGGATAGATATTGTTCTCACGGCCTCCTCTTGAGGCAGAAATCTCACAAAAAGTTCAGCGCACACGGTGAGTTAGGTGCTGAGCTAGAGAGCTCGAGAGAATTTTTGCTCAGCAGATACCGGTAGCTCTCGTGAGCGCTGCACGCGTGTCTCAACAATACATGCGGTAACATGGCATTCATGTCAGAGTGTAGCATCAGTGGATGAGATGATTATGATGAAAGTGATCTTAATTAATGGCCGGCAAAGATGTTAAAACCGAAGTTATATACCGATCAATGCCGTTCGATCGAAATTCAGCTCCAAGAATGCGTCATCGATCACCGTCGACACACGTGTATAGCATAGGCCAAAATTTCATCGGAGCGCAAACCCTATAGCCGGCCAAAGTTATTCGGGGTCATGATTATTATTTTATGTCGATAGCTGAAGCTATTATATTTCAATTCCATGGGCACGTTATCACAGTAGCGCAATTAATGTTGTCGTCACGTCGGAAACAAGAGGTTTTTCACATGACGTCACCTGACCGCCAAAGGCTAACTATCATGTCCGCAGGATCGTCCAAGTCCAAATCCGCGGAACTGAAGCGCATGCAATTGTAAAATAACCGAATCTGAGTATTTCCATTGAACTTTCTTTTTGATGACTCGATCGAAGGTGCGCGCGTTCCACGTACATAATACATCCGCGTGAAATGAACGCCGACCGTCAAAAGCACGTGACCGAAAAAAACCTCAATAATGCCGGGTGCGTCTTGACAATTATGATAATTATAGCCACAAATAGATTATTATGATAATTATGGCCCGAGAATGAGAGTGATTCGGCTGCTTCTGGTCGGCTCGCTGTTGACGGTGATTTATTATATATTTTCGTTCAATATTCAGCATATGTGAGGTCTAACCTACATGTAAAAATAAAAATGCCATAGTAGATATCTTAGTGGATGGACTTGTGTTCATGTGTCGGAGATCTGGAGCCCTGGTAGTACCTTGGTCTAGCTATAGGTCTCGAGACCGTCTCATAAGAGACCCTTAGTTTGCCGGTCCTAATCTAGCTCGGTCTAACCATAGAGCAAGGGCCTGATAACAGACAGCGTGTTTCTACTGACGAAAGGTTGCCGGGTGTCTCCGTGAGTTTCTGGGTGGAGTGGATCCATCAGTATAGCTCTCCACCACATTCGAGTACGTTCCCAGCAAGCGTTGACCTGCGGCGTGACCCGATTCATTCTCCGCACGGATCCGGTCTACCCTCGACGAAGGTCGATCATTGTGGGCGACACCCGCCTATTTTCTGTACTGAGTAGAAACAGGCGTTTGTCGGTGATCCGGATCACCGACATCCGGATTATTATTATTATGTAAGAAATACCGGGTGTTAGCGTGTGCTCATGCAGTAGAAACACGCTGAGAGTCTCGATGCCGCGGTCTCGGCCTAACAGAGTCTCGCGTGATAACGGTACAAACTTACAAAGTGACACAAACATCTTAATTAAGTAGAAAGGGTGATCAAAGTCACGCGATATGTGTCGTTCCTGGTGGTGACGTTTCGGTTGCTAACTGTCAGAATTCTGAATTTGTACTATGATGATTAATTTTGGTGTTCTACAGGTGTTAACCGCGCGAATCGTAGGGGCTCAACCCTTCGCGTTTTATGTCAGGGCGCAGGATTGACGCATGGATATTCAGTAGTTAGGCCTACCCTTTTCCTTTTTAGATTACAACCCAGGGCCATGGAATTTCTTTTTGAAAGATCGAATTTGTTTATGAATAGAACCCACTCCTTGCAATGAAAATTCCACAAGACTCGCACTCTTTTGTAGTGTTCTCCGGGATCAGGGAAGCGTATAGATGTTTAGGGTGGGGTTTCTTTGCATGAAAGTAGAAAGTCAGGGAGTATAATTATAAGAGTGAGATACATAATATGGTGTGTCGGGGCAGACGCCATTTTCCTTCTGAGAGAGAGAGAGAGAGAGAGAGAGAGAGAGAGAGCAAGAGGAGAAGCCTTGTGAGAGGAGCTGGGTTGCCGCGTCACCAGAGCCGCGTGCTATTTTGCTTTCTGCTGCCACATTTCTTCGCCGCAAGGAAGCAGATTTTCAGACTGCTTGAGGCAGAATTGGTTGGGCAGACCTGGAGCGGCTAGATCGGCAGCACACTCATCTTTTGGACAAGAAATCCGTAAGTTTCCATGTAGACCGCAGAACAAAGAATTGAGAGACCGCAGAACAAAGAATTGAGATTGAAAACTCCCTACTGAGCATTTACTTTTGTGTCGTTCGGGACACCGGAATATGGTGGAGCATTGAAACTATGGCAGTTTGCCATGAATATTGAAAGCAGACTTTGACTGTGTGAAAATGTACAAAAAGGAAAATTTGTTGTCAGGCATTATTTGGTATGTTTTTGGCCAACCCCTTTTGTATAACACAGAAGAATGCATTCTTCAGTTGCCTGATGAAGGTTCGCAGTTTATAGCAACCGAAACGTCGCCATCACCAGCAACGACACATCGCGTGACTTGATCACCCTTTCCCCTTATCTGCACCACCGCGATGAACAACCCCTTCATTTCTATTGAACATCAGTTCACTAACTTTCCTCTATGGGCTAACTTAATAATTATTGGCGTCGTTCACAGAGATGTATTGCCAAGAATCAGTATTTGTTTTTATTTTGTTAACAGAGGATCTCGTTGATAATTATTTCGGACGCTTAATTGTTATTCCCCCCCCCGGTTGAGATTCCTGTCGGGGGCCGGAGGGGGGCGGGGGTCTACGTGCTCTCAATCTGTGTGCCTAAAGAATATTTTAGGAACGCCTATAGGAAATTTAAAGCAAAGCATGCAATGGCAGGCCTACACGTACGGCAGACCATACAAACCACTAGGTCTCTTTTCCCAAACCCGGCGTGGGCTTCGTCTCTGTTAAAAAAAAAAAAAACTTAAAAAGCTGAAGGTCAAAGTTCTTTATTGAAGTTTAAGCTTTGGATTTATTTTGCTTTTCTTCAAAACGCAGTATAACATTGATAAAAATCGAAGCCAGAGGCCTCCCAATCAATTTCATGCTTTGTACTTCAAAATGGATGGAAGAAATGGAGGCAAAGCCGGAGACGTAGACGGAGCCTAAGCCAGTATTATGCACATAGACACGGTACTTGGCCAATCACATCACAGCTTGGAGGGCGAGGGGAAATTGAACACTACTGACCTGCCTTTGCGTGTAATAAAATAACACGCGAATCTTATTACATTATGCAGCCGGCCCGCGGAGGCGCGACCAAAGATCCTATAGCGCGCGAAGCGCACAAGATAGCATGCTCTGCGCAAAAAAAATCGCTCGGCGGCCATTTTAGTGAGCAACGCGGGCCGGAGTCTTGTCGTCTGCTTTCGGTGCTCCGGACCGGAAGTAATGCCGGAAAGTCACAAACAGTGACAAGGATACAACATTGGATGCGTGAACAGAAATTAATGGGATAACTTTTGATGTGATGTGACCACGCGATAGAGCGCGCGCGCGTGCGACCTACCATGGAGCTACGATGCGACTTTGCTTACTAAAACATGGCGTCCAGTGCGTATTTAATCTTCCACGATCCACTGATCTCTAGATACGGACAGGATAGGTCGCGCGGCTTTGCGCGTGAAGCAACTATAGAGTGACGTGCGCGGCCCATGTGTGGGTTATTCAAACCAATAACCCACACTGGCGGCGCTATAGGGCTTAGGCTCGGGCTCAGGCTTCGTCTCCGTCTGACAAAATCCGAAATCCATGTTGTGACTTGTTTCCGAATAAAATTTAAGGCTTTGTAAGCTTGATAGGTACAGAGTAATCATCAAGAAACTGGGGCCAAACGCTTGTTTTTAGACGACTGTGATATTGTAACGAGTATATAAGATATGACCGAAGCCTAAGCCCGAGCCTAAGCCTTCATTTTGTAAACGGCTTATCTTTGGTTTTTAATAACCCAACATGGCCGCGGTGACTTCATCAAGTTAATGGCTACCTGTCCAATCGCATACGCGGGACCTATATGGCTAATAATAGTTCGTATAGAGATCAGTGGTGTGATCTTGCAAGAGCAGGTGATCTTGCAAGAGCAGGTGATCTTGCAAGAGCGGACTATCTTGCGCGCTTTCGCGCGCTATAGGATCTTTGGGCATGACAGCCAGTACAGTCAGTATGTTGCTCACATAATGTATGGGACACTACGTGCACTCCCCCCATGCATGCTTCGCGCGCTGTCAGTGGGGCGCGGCTAGCAAGCCTGCCGTGAAAGGCATTCAGCATCCAGCGTGCACACCGTACACCACGGCGCTAACGTGGGTAGGTCTGAATAGAAGAATTAGCAAAGAAAGGGCCTACTCGACTCTCCGCGACGCGATCGTCCACAAAAGTGAGTGTGTACGTGGGTTTTTCCTCAATCCTTTACAAGTGATGTATGGGCTAGTATTGTCCTAATCTAGTGTTATTCACAATGTGTGATCATAGTGTGACCAATGGTTTGATGACCAAAGAATTAACCCTCTCAAACCGCCCCCCACCCAAGACAACACGCCTTCGCCTGTGCCGACATGGGCTTGGCTCATTTCATATGCCTAGCTACATGTAGCTAGCCATGGGGGGATACAATAATTTTATAATTAATAATCGATGTTTTATTTCCGGGTCCACTGACTGAGCTGGGTCAGCGTAAAGATTGTGCTAAGAATAGTATTAGTGTCCACGAAATCATTCAGATGCAAGTCTTAGATCGTTCGGAGCTGGATTTTTTTTTTCTTTTTAAATGACAGAAGAAAAAAAAGCCAAATCAGAAGAAAATTAAGATGTTGTGCGTCTTCGCCGGGAGAGGGCGTGGATGAAGGTCTTCCGGTAATTCTCAACCACATGGCCTTGAAATTTATAAGAAGGGGATAAGAAAATGCAGATGTGCAAACTATACATTCCTTCTTGGCAGTTCTTTATTATAATCTTTGGTGTTCACTGTTCAAAGCCTCCCCTTTCATCTTTTCCCGTTTTCATCTTTTTCTGCCTTTTAAGATTCTGCTTGCCTTTCTCTTTTTGATCTTACCCTGGTCTGTCGACCACAAGCCCTTTGTCCTCCTAAGTCCCCCACCCATAATCTTGTCACCTGTTCCCCCACCCTTCCTGTCTGTCTGTGTCCTTGTGTCTTTCTTCCTAATCCTAGTTGAGAAAGGGTTCCGCGAGACCGCGACTATTGCTAGGAGGATGTTTTAATCAGACACTCTAAATTTTAATTTTTTTTTTCAAATCACATAAATTGGTGCAGCGTGTAATAGTTGAATATATCCTGCTAGGATCAAAAAGCCACCCCTTACAAATTTTGAGATTTTGAGATTTTGAG
This sequence comes from Luidia sarsii, assembly GCA_949987565.1. Lineage (NCBI taxonomy): Eukaryota > Metazoa > Echinodermata > Asteroidea > Paxillosida > Luidiidae > Luidia > Luidia sarsii. Next base: position 6,268,338 of record OX465109.1, read on the forward strand.
ATTTTGTTACAAAATAAGTAAGGAATTTGCATCATATTTGTAAAAATTATACCCCAAAAAAAATTGTGTGTTCAAAACTGTAGTGTTATACATTCATGAGTAGAATTTTTTTTTTATTTTACTTTCATGCATTTCTCAACAGTGAGTCATGTCTAGTCACTACTACTACATGTACATGTACTACAGTACTACTGCATGTAGCATTAACAAGATATGCTACTTTTGGTCATTTTCACTCTAGGCCTAATAGGGCTGGCCATTCTTCATTCATTTAGCTCAGATTCATTCATCATTAGCGTGCAATTTCATGGAATCCGTTACGGCATAAGTCTGTGCTTACGGGCAGCGTTTAGCGTAGCGTATCTATTTCATGGAAATCTGTTAGCAAGACTTTCCGCTCTTGAAATACGCAAACCATTTGAGCGAAGAATATAATTATCTGCTATTGGCGAGCAAAGATTTTTGCTAACGGTAACAGATTCCATGAAATTGGTCCCTGATGGAGTAATTGGCCAAGATTTAATCATTAAATTAAATTACTTTTTCATTAAAAAAAATGATTTGGATGGCAATTTGACAGCAGACATTTTTCCAAGTTCAGGCGGTGATGATTGCCATCTGAACATAAAAAACAAGTTAAAAACCCCAATCCCAACCTAAAAGTGTACGTAGAATTGTTGACAAAAAGAGGAAGTTTTTGAATACCTGTAATGAGTAAAAACAATTCCAACAAATCAAGGAAAAAACTGCTTTTGAACCATTTTTGAAAAAATAAATGGTGCCGAAAATTGGACTGGACCGGGACTTGAACCCAACACCTCTGGTTTTGTGTACCAACAGTCTTACCCTCTGAGCTATCCAGCCCTGGTATTGAGACAATTCTTAATGGTCATCTTATTATGAGGGGGTTTGCAGTGACACCATGCAAATTGAAAATTTGCAATGCTGCTAACTGTCACTTCTCCTTATAATTAGTACCAGTTTGTTGTATGTTTGTTGTACATGTACATGCTACATACTGTACATTAATAAGTTTCCATCCTGCATAGCCTATAGTCTGATGGCATTGTCAACTTACATGTATCTTTGCCGGAACGTTTCTTGTCTTGAACATTCATCGTTTGGATTGATGTTTGTATTCATTGTGTACATGTACATGTACGTATGCTTTTGAGGTGCCAAAACAGCACCTTGAGCATCTCATTGGATGGAGTTGGCGCTTGACCATAATTTATCCATTAGGCCCAAAAAAAAAAAAAAAAGTTCTGCTTCCGATTACATGGCATTACAAAATAGGGTAGGGAATTTTTTATTTGCCTTTTGTTGTTGTTGTATATTCATATGGACGCATATGCATGTGGTCAAGCCTTACAGTAATAAAACGATCACATTACACATTGAATTGTTATCGTTATTGTTTCCCCATTAAAAAAAGTTGGGTCGCAGGTTAGACATAGGGTCGGTCGGGAAAACGGAAGCAGAACTATTTTTTGGGGGCCTTATTAATGATATGAAATATTAGTGTCTGAAAAATATACACAATGTAGAGGGCCTGTAGTGCGGTGAATTCCTGCAAAGCTGCCTATATTTGTACGACTGTACATGTACGTGAAACCCACGTCCATTACAAGGTGAGGTGGCAAAGACTTACATCAATTGACTATTTGGGAAGGCCAACAGTGATCTGTTTGCATCTGAATGAAAGCGGGCCATGATGGTTGATGGTTGAATTGCTTCTGACTGGTGCCCCCACCTTGGGAATGACTTGTTGACTACTGTATTTGGGAAGCCACCATCTAAGGTACCGGTACATGCTCAGCTCAAATGGCAAGTGCACTGGTATGCAGAGGTTTAAGGTTCAAATCCTGGTCCGGTGAAAGTTTTCTTTGCAACTTTACAATTTGTTCAAAAGGTCCCAGTAAGTTTTTCCTTTATTCATTTGACTTAAAAAAACAAACCAACTGAGCTGCCGTAGCCAGGTTTACAATAATAATTGGACGTTTGCATCTGAATGAAAGTGGGGGTGTGATCACTGGAGATGGCAGTTAATGGTTGAATGCTTCTGACTGGTGCCCGCATCCCGGCATAGACTAGTTGTCTATTTGAGAAGGCCACCATCTATCATGTCTATGGGCTGGAGAGCTCAGACGGTAAGAGCGCTGGTACGCAAAGGTCTCAGGTTCAAATCCTCAAAGTTTTCTTTGCCATTTTTCAATGTACTAATATTGTACTACTGAACTACTACTCCCTGTTAATTTCATTCAGCCCTTTCTCTCTCTTTAGAGCACATAATTATATAGATCTACACTAGCATTCTACAAACACGTGTACCGTGACTCCATAGGCCGTCATGATTTCTAGCATTTCCTTGAGAAGGTTGCAAAAGAGTCAAGTCAAAAACCCAGCCAAGGGAATAAGGGATCAATCTCATCTTCGGAGGCCCATTTTGCTCTGGATTCGGCAGCACATGTAGGAAAGACCCCGAATCCCCGAGGCAGTGACAAAGGTGCTTCCCTTCAGATCCTTGAGTTGGCCTCGGAGCAGAAGGCGTGTCTGTCTATGCTAATTAGTCATGTGTTTATTAAAGGGATTATAATTATTGGTCAAGGTCAATGAATAGCATCTGTACATTGTCTGATCGAACATACATGTATGCATGAAATCGTGAAAACCGCTTCAATTGTTTCGCAAAAATTCAAAATGCAGCATTCAATGCCATACTGTTCTGAAAAAATAGTTTAGATCTCGGTGAGACGTTAACGATTTCTTTTACTCTTAAATACAGCATTTAGGCAGAAATGTTTCAGTGCAAGGTTTCTACCATCTTCAAACTGTATAAGTTTCATGTAAATCTGCGAACATTTCTGTTTTTCAATCTCACCAATGTTGTGTACTTGTGAAGGCACCTTAATATTTATTGCATGCATGAATTATTCACGAATGCAGCTTCCGTCACGCCCTGCGGGCAGGAGCCCCCTCCACCTCCCCCCCCCCCACCAAAAAAGAAAGAAACCCAACCAACGCCCAACATGGAGCAGCTAAGCGAGGTCATCTGCACGCTGAGCCCGGCCGAGACCCAGGGGCTGAGGGACGGCGTCAACCTGATCAGCCGCTCCGAGCGCGACAAGTTTGTCATCTACAAGGACCCGACGGCCGAGAACACGGAGGAGGAGCCGGCCACCGCGCACATGTACAAGGTCTGCTTCAACAAGTGCAAGCACCAAGGGGGCACCTTCGTCCAGGATATCGAGGACGGGGACAACTGGTAAGCGCTGGAGCCCTTGATGGGGGGTGGGTGGAAGGGGGAGGGGGGTGGTGTAGCCTTTGATCAAGGCGCACGAGGCGAAAATGATAGTCGCGATTGCTCGTTTCAAGACGCGATTCCTGATTCGGACAATTAAGGTTGGGTTTTTGACACACCACTGTGCCTGTAGTTTCAAAAAGTAAATTGCTCGAGAACATGCTTTTGTAAGTGTTCGGTCGTCCAAAATGCTTGTTATAACCGGAGTTTCGTAATGTGCGTGCTCATTGTAAGTATTTCCCCAAACAGATGTGCCCAAATTGATGGGGACTTTGAAAATTTGTGATACTGGATTGTGTGCTCTGTATACAGTTTGCTTCGCTGCACTAAGCACGGTTGGAAGTTGGACGCCAAGTCTATGAGGTACATCAACCCACCGGGCAGCTTCTCCCAAGAGCAACTGGGTAGGTTGCCTTCTCCTAGCTTCTTTGGTTGGGCTCTTTAGTTTTGGTTGGTAAATTCAACATGGATTCACCCTTCAGTAGGCCCCAGTTCTACACCAATTCTGTGCAGTGCTGGGCTTGGATAGGTATTGTTGGGTGTTGCTGGGTTTTGTTTGGGTATTGCTGGGTGTACGTACATGTAGTTGGGTGTTGCTGGGTGTTGTTGGGTATTGTTGGATGTTGCTGGGTGTTGTTGGGTGTCGCCGGTTGCTGTTAGTATTGCTGGATTATTGGGTATTGCCAGGTGTGGTTTGGTATTGCTGGTGTTGTTGGGTATTGCTGGGTGTTTTGGGTATTGTTGGGTGTTGCTGGGTATTGCTGGGTGTTGCTGGCGTTATTGGGTATTACCGGGTGTTGTTTGGTATTGCTGGGTGTTGTTGTGTATTGTTGGGTGTAGTTGGGTGTTGTTGGGTATTACTGGGTATTACTGGGTGTCGTCGGGTATTACTGGGTGTTGTTGGGTATTGCTGGGTGCAGACAACAGTTAGTTGTCGACCGTACTACAACAACCAGTGATGTTTGCAGTGAACTTTGTGAAAAAGAAAAACAATTTGGAATGCAACCCTATGGAATATTATATCAATACAACAGCTTGCACTCTCTCACTCTGTTTATCCTTTCCGCTGCAAGTTCCTGAGTACAACGAGGATGGAAGTCTGAGTATTGTGGAGCTGAGACCGCCCCAGCCTTGGGAGCAGGACAAGAGGGAGCCCGCCCCACTGGACGAAGGAGAGGTCAAGGTAGGCCTACGACCGATTTCATGAAATGCCAAGACGCGTCTTGGGCATGTTCGGCGAGGGTTACCTGTCCTGCAGCCCCTCACAGAATGAAGGCTGAGCTTTTGGGTTGGGGTTGGTGTTTGTGTTGGGCTTGGGCTTGCCGGGCTTGGGCTGGGGCTGGGGCTGGGGCTGGGGCTGGGGCTGGGGCTGGGTTTGGGGCTGGGGCTGGGGCTGGGGCTGGGGCTTGTGCTGGGGCTTGTGCTGGGGCTGGGGTTGGGGCTGGGGCTGGGGCTGGGGCTGGGTTTGGGTTTGGGTTTGGGTTTGGGGCTGGGGCTGGGGCTTGTGCTGGGGCTTGTGCTGGGGCTGGGGCTGGGGCTGGGTTTGGGGCTGGGTTTGGGTTTGGGGCTGGGGCTGGGGCTTGTGCTGGGGCTTGTGCTGGGGCTGGGGCTGGGGCTGGGTTTGGGGCTGGGTTTGGGTTTGGGGCTGGGGCTGGGGCTGGGGCTGGGGCTTGTGCTGGGGCTTGTGCTGGGGCTTGTGCTGGGGCTTGTGCTGGGGCTTGTGCTGGGGCTTGTGCTGGGGCTGGGGCTGGGGCTGGGGCTGGGGCTGGGGCTTGTGCTGGGGCTGGGGCTGGGGCTGGGTTTGGGGCTGGGGCTGGGGCTGGGGCTTGTGCTGGGGCTTGTGCTGGGGCTGGGGCTGGGGCTTGTGCTGGGGCTTGTGCTGGGGCTTGTGCTGGGGCTGGGGCTGGGGCTGATCAGTTAATAGGGCCCTTTTTTTGCCCTTATTCAAGGCAGTCATTTTGTGCCTTAACTTTTGTGTCACTTTCAAGAATGAGCTGTGCGTGTCGGTTCCCCTTTCTAGGTCACCTACTTTACCCATGCCTGCCTGGAGCTGAACTTTGACGGCCTGGTCATGTTCACTGACCCCTGGCTGACCGGTCCGGCCTTTGGCCGCGGCTGGTGGCTGATGCACGAGCCGCCGGCCGATTGGCTGGACAGGCTGGAGAAGGCCGACCTCATATACATCAGCCACCTCCACTCGGACCACCTCAAGTGAGTATCCATGGCGATGCGAGTCACTCTCTAGCAAAAAAGGTTTGGATTTTTTTGGGGAGACAACAAACTTTCACGATCGATTACTCACTACTGACACTCCCTCACTCGCTTACTCCCTCACTCCCTCACCCACCACCTAATCACCCACTCACTCACTCAACCACCCACCCACCCTCCACTTAACCACCCACCCACCCACCCATCCACCTAGTTCCTGTTCAGTTACTCCCTCACTCCCTCACTCAGTCAGTTCTCCATCTACCCACCAACCCACCCACCCAAACACCCACCTACCCAAACACCCATCCATCCACCCACCCACCCAAACACCCACCTACCCAAGCACCCATCCATCCACCCACCCACCCACCCAAACACCCAAATTTTAGTCAGTAAGCAGTTTGCAACATTTTCGTATATCAAATTAGAATGAATTAAACCAAACGAAAAGCTATCGGATAAAAACTATTCACATGATTTGGACTTTGAGAAAGGGCAGTGCCAAAATAAAAACACCAGGCAATTTCCAGCATTTTGGGCCACTAAGCAGTTTGCGACATGTTTTTAATATTACATGATTTCATCCAGTATTAATTTCCTTTCTCCCTGCCCCCCTCCCCCATTTTTTTTTTTGGGGTGGTTGCAGCTACCCTACACTGGCCCTGCTGGCCGAACGGAACCCAGACATCCCCATCTATGTGGGCGACACCTCGGTGCCCGTCTTCCTCAGACTGGAGGAGAGCGGCGTCAAGCTGAACAACATCCACGTCAAGAAGTTTGGCCAGTGGATCGAGGTGACTACTGATAAGCCAGTGTCTGCTAATTGATCCTCCCCTTTTGGGTTCCACTCTTTCCACCTTCTGCCTCTGATGCTCTTTCCCCGCTGCTTGCCCTTCCCCCGTGATCTCACCACCCTCATCTGCCTTTCAGTTTCAGTTCTCTGTCCTAGAAGTTCCTTTTTCAAAGTTCTTCTTCCGGTTTGATAATTTGAGTAGTTTGGCCAATGGATCGAGGTGACTGCTGATAATGGAATGTCTGCTAACGATCCTCCCCTTTCGGTTCCACTCTTTCCACCGTCTGCCTCTGATCCTCTCTCCTTTGAACATGACCCCGCTGCTTGCCCGTCCCTTGTGATCTCACCACACTCGTCTGCCTTTCAGTTTCAGTTCTCGGTCCTAGAAGTTCATTTTCTCAAGGTTTTTCCTCTTGCGTGATAATTTAAGTCAATGGACAATCTTTGTATCCTCAATGTCTGTTGTTGTTCTGCATTGACAATGTTACTTGCTGTCTAGTACGTTCCTGGTTTTTTTTGTCCTAGTCTTTGTTGGTTTAGTGTACATGTAACTTAATGAAATTAACTTGTGAGTCGTATTCATCTTAATTATTCAACTTAAATTGTTTACCATCACGAGCAGCTCTGTTTTTTAGAAAACCTCTGCCACTTAATCACCTTGTGAAATTAATTTATTTGTGTATTTCCATGCCTTTTGATTGATTAAGTGGAAATAAAGTATTGATTGATTGATTGTATCACGTCATCTCAATTCCATTTTTTTCTTCCTCTCAGATCAACGAGGACCTGAGGTTCATGATCATGATGGATGGAGTTCACCCCGACATGGATACTTGTCTGCTCATTGATTATAAAGGTTGGTACAGGTCAGGGGTTGGAGGAATTATCGGCATTATCTAAGAAGTAAATGTACATGTAGCTACCAAACTACTTTAAAGTAGTTTCTAAATTGTTCAGATGTAGTTAACAAATTGCTCAGAACTAGTTTTCAAATTGCTTAGACTTTGCCATTTTGCTTTAAACTACAGTAGTTGCCAAATTATTCAGAAGAAGTTGCCAAATTTCTCAGAGGTAGTTGCCAAATTACTCAGCACTAGTTGTCGAATTACTCACAAATAGTTGTCAAATTACTCACAAATAGTTGTCGAATTACTCACAAATAGTTGTCAAATTACTCACAAATAGTTGTCAAATTACTCACAAATAGTTGTCAAATTACTCACAAATAGTTGTCAAATTACTCACAAATAGTTGTCAAATTACTCACAAATAGTTGTCAAATTACTCACAAATAGTTGTCAAATTACTCACAAATAGTTGTCAAATTACTCACAAATAGTTGTCAAATTACTTAGCAGTAGTTGCCAAATTACTCACAAGGAGTTGCCTAATTACTCAGCAGCAGTTGCCAAAATACTAGAAACCTCACTAGAAACCTCGCAAAATTGCTTCAGTATGTGCAGTGTGATTAGCCTAGTGGCATATGTTGCAGTGCCCTCAGACTGATGCCCTATCCTTTATGTGACTACATACACTGTAGCACATTCACAACTAAAACTCATTTACTGAGCAAACTGCCATTCACAAAAAATTCCAGGCGGAAAACCTGGTTAGTGAGAACACCTTCTAAAGCATCATGAGGTTTGTGTTCTTTCACAGCCACGTGCACTCTAAAACAGAACCCAGAGCTGGCCCAGAATGAGAGGCGTGTCTATGCTAATCGCTCATGTTTATTGATGTCCTACTGCATGAATCATTCATGAATGCAGGCCACCAGATCCTGAACACGGTGGACTGTACCAATCCCAACGGGGGCCGCCTGCCCCAGGGGGTGGACCTGATGCTGAGTGACTTTGCCGGAGGCGCCTCTGGCTTCCCCATGACCTTCTCTGGTGGGAAGTACACGGGTGAGTGCGGGCCGTTATCACCTGTAAACCCATTAGGCGTTCAGGGGCTGCACCTGCATGTGGAGTCTGTGGTCCCTGGCCCTGCTCTACCCAACAAGATGCAGCAGTGGGTGGATATATGTGGACCCTCCCCCGCTGCACTGTGTCCACTTTTGCTCTCCCTGTCTCTCTTCACCTTTCACCTTTTCTCCTTTTCTCTCTTTTTCTCTCTCTCATGATCTTCTCTCCCTCTCTGTTCTGTCCCTCTCTCTTCTCTCAGTTGCCTTTTCACTCTCTCCCCCTCTTTCTCCCCCTCCATCTCCCTCCCTCTCTCTCCCTCTCTCTGTTCCCTTCCTCTCACTCATCCTCCCTCCATCTTCCTCTCTGTCACTCCCCCTCCCTCCCTCTCCCTTCCTCTCTCCCTCCCTCTCCCTCCCTCATTCTCCCCCTTCCTCCCTCCCTCTCTCTTCCTCCCTCTTCCTCCCTCTCCCTCTCGCTCTCCCTCTCCCTCTCCCTCTCTGCCCCCCTCCATCCCCCTCCCTCTCTCTCCCTCTCTCTGTTCCCTTCCTCTCACTCACCCTCCCTCCATCTTCCTCTCTGTCACTCCCCCTTCCTTTCCCCCCTCCCTCCCTCCCTCCCTCTCCCTCCCTCCCTATCCCTCCCTCCCTCTCCCTCTCCCTCTCCCTCTCTCACTCTGTCTCTCATCCTACTCTCTCTTACAGAGGAATGGAAGGCCGAGTTTGTCAAGAGAGAGCGTCGCAAGCTGCTCTACTACAAGACGCAGCTGGTTCGTGACGTGTCGCCCCTTGTCTACTGCCCTTTTGCCGGATACTTTGTGGAGGCTCACCCTGCCGACCAGTGAGTTCCCCCACCACGCTCCCTTCCCCCTCGGCCAAGTCACACTGGCCACAGGGCACAAGATCTCCCAGAGCACTCGGCCATGTGCTTGCGACCCCCGCAGAAAGACAAGCGAGTTCGTCAAACTACCCTTAAAAAACCGAGAAAAAAAAATAAAAAATTGCACACGGTTGGTACTGATTGCCAAAACCGCACATTGAATACAGGTCACTGAAGGCCTCATCGTGGTACTTTGCTTTCTGTGAGAAATTTCTTCTTTGGACTAGCAAAAGAAATACTGAGTCCCAATCGGATTTCCCCTCCTTTGTTTGAAAGTTGTTGAGACCTCATTGGAGTGCGAGAAGACCCTTCAGGCAATGGCCAAGCCACCCATTGCTTTGATGTTGATTAGTAAAAACAAAGGAAAAACTGACTGGGAACTTAAACTGACTGGGAACTTTTAAACAATTATGAAAAATGGCAAAGAAAACTTCGACTTCTGGCAAAATGGCCCGAAAGACGTTGCCTCCGACAGGCGTCTTCACCCCGGCAAAGACTAGTTGACTATTAGGGAAGGCCACTGTCTAATAGGCTGAGTAGCTCGGATGGTTAGAGCGCTGGTTTGCAAAACAAGAGGTCTCGGGTTCAAGTTCTGGTCCAGTCAAAGTTTTCTTTTCCATTTTTTTGATTTTTTTTTGTGTATATCTTTTTCAAAAACCCTGCAGCTACATCAGAATGACAAACAGCAAGAATGACCCGGGTGCCCTGAACAGCTTGATCACCAAGTACTCCCCCAAGATCAAGACGTGGACTCCAAACCCTGGCGCTGTGCTGGACTTGCAGAAGGCCATCCGTGGAGACAGGTAGGGAGACCTTCGATCTCTCTCTTCTGATGGGAGTGCAGGGAGGGAAACTTAAGGAATATCATTTCCTATCTCCAGCCTTTCTGAGTCCCTCTATATCTCCTTCTTTCCTTACCCCTTAACTTTGAGTGGCTTTATAGCCTTGTTTTGGGGTGAATTTTACATCAAAAACACACAAAAAAATATCAAAAAAAAAATTGTGGTTAGACTGGGCCTTGTGTGGTAAGGTACAGTGTACTGTCCGATTGAATAGATAGTCCACCTTCTATAGTTATTCAGCCAGCTCAACCACCCAGCAGAACAGACAAATGTAGATGGCGGTGGCAGTGCCATATCTCACTGAGGTGAGCAACCACCTGACAGAACAGACAAATGTAGAAGATGGTGGCAATGCCATGTCTAACTGAGGTGAGCAAATACCTGACAGACAAATGTAGAAGGCGGTGGCAGTGCCATGTCTCACTGAGGTGAGCAACCACCTGACAGAACAGACAAATGTAGAAGGTGGTGGCAATGCCATGTCTCACTGAGGTGAGCAAATACCTGACAGACAAAATGTAGAAGGCGGTGGCAGTGCCATATCTCACTGAGGTGAGCAACCACCTGACAGAACAGACAAATGTAGAAGGTGGTAGCAATGCCATGTCTCACTGAGGTGAGCAAATACCTGACAGACCAATGTAGAAGGTGGTGGCAATGCCATGTCTCACTGAGGTGAGCAACCACCTGACAGAACAGACAAATGTAGAAGGTGGTGGCAATGCCATGTCTCACTGAGGTGAGCAAATACCTGACAGACAAAATGTAGAAGGCGGTGGCAGTGCCATATCTCACTGAGGTGAGCAACCACCTGACAGAACAGACAAATGTAGAAGGTGGTGGCAATGCCATGTCTCACTGAGGTGAGCAACCACCTGACAGAACAGACAAATGTAGAAGTTGGTGGAAGTGCCATGTCTCACTGAGGTGAGCAACCACCTGACAGAACAGACAAATGTAGAAGGTGGTGGCAATGCCATGTCTCAATGAGGTGAGCAACCACCTGACAGAACAGACAAATGTAGAAGGTGGTGGCAATGCCATGTCTCACTGAGGTGAGCAAATACCTGACAGACAAATGTAGAAGGCGGTGGAAGTGCCATGTCTCACTGAGGTGAGCAACCACCTGACAGAACAGACAAATGTAGAAGGCGGTGGCAATGCCATGTCTCAATGAGGTGAGCAACCACCTGACAGAACAGACCAGCCAGACAATGTAGAAGGTCATGGCTTATGGAGTACTTTGTTGACTATGCCTTCTAATTTTTCTGTTAAAACTTGCTCTATATTTCTTCAGGGACTTTATTCAAGAACCTCCTGCTGGGACAAAGAAGTACAAGGACAGGTGAGCCTCTTGCAAATGAAAGTTTTAGACTGGTGCTGTTCATTCTTTCCTTATGAAAACCACATTTAGTACTCTTGATTCCAGACCACACTCTGAAATGTCTCACTCTATCATCCCTCCCTCCCCCTCTCTCTCTTTCTCCTCTCTCTGTCTCTCCTATCTTGTTACCCTGTCTATTTTCCCTGTCTTCTCTCAATCTGCCCTCTCTGTTTGTCTCATTGTGTCTCGGTCTCTGCTTCTCTCTCCCCCTCTCTCTGTATATGTCCCTATCTGTCTCGCTCTGTCTCTGTTTCTCTGTCCCTCTCTCTGTTCCTCTCTCTCTCTCTCTCTCTCTCTCTCTCTCTCTCTCTCTCTCTCTCTCTCTCTCTCTCACCCTCACATCAATAACAGCTGGAATTTTGAGAAGTACTTGAAAGACATCGACAGGCACATTGAGGACGATATCTTTGCCTACCCGGAGTGGATCCAGTTCTACTACAAATGGACCAACTTCAAGAACTACAATCTGGTCATCAGGGTGAGTCGGAAGACGCTCCCTCTGGCCCTCATTCCTCAGAGGCAGAATGGGGCCCATGTTGTTGACCTCCGAGTTGGTGGGCCCCGGTACCTGGTCTCGCTCTTCCAACTGAGCCCAGGCAAACGACAATAACTTGAGACAGCAGCACCTCTAATTGCTGCTTGCCTCACATGCAAGAAGAAGAAGAAAGGCAGAATGACAGGGACGAAACAAATAGGACGGGGAGAGTAACAGGGACACGGATGACCGACAGAGGACAAAGGGGATAGCCGGTACGGTGCGATCAAAGGGAAGGGCGGTTTTTTTGGGGTTGGGATTAGGTAGTGGAAAGTGAGAAACATCTAAGGGAAAGGGTGAAAGTTAGAAGTGGGGGAGTGAACACAACAGAGGGGTTATCGGTAAACATGCAAAGAGGTTTCATGTGTTGTCTGTCTGTTTGTCTGTTTGCCTGTCTGTCTCTGCTTTTAGATGATTGAACGGGACGACGACTTTCAGCCCATTCAGAGCGGCTACGATTTCCTCGTGGACTTTGCGGGCGAGGAACCCACGTTTCCCAGCGAGCGGCCGTCACGTCCACACAACTATCTGGAGGTGAGATCTTTGACGGCGAAAAAAAATAAGAAAAAAAATCCCGCCCAAAAAGTCATGGACCTGGTGTCTGGTTCCTAGCAAGACCTTTCTCAACGGCTTCTGCCTCACTGTCAGACAGTGCTTTCCGTGCTTAGCAGAGAGTGGCAGAATTGTGGTGTGTCATTCGATTAAGCTGGGAAGACTCTCTCATGCTTAGAAGCAGGGATGTAAGACTTCTGGAAATTTCCGGATTTTCATAAAATAGCTTTCTGGAAATGGCGTGTTTTTTTGGGGGGGGGGGGGCGGGGAGGGAAATGGCGTGATTGTTTCTTTTTTAATTCTTTTTTTTTTTTTTTTTTTTTTTGAAACTGGTATCTCAAACTGCTGAATGTTATCTGTTGAAACTCTAAAAACTGAAGGGCGCCTGCACCCCTGCTGTAAATCTCGCAGTGGCATCTCTCGGTCGCGTAAGCGCGCGCTCGCAGTCGCACAGTTTATTGGCCTACGGTGATTTTCAGGAAATGGCTTTGTCGGTCACTTGCATCCCTGTCAAAGATGAGATTTTCACGCTGAAGCAGCCCTGTGACATTGGGCTCAGCTACCTGACACTAATCGGATTGCTTTATTTTTCTTCCCCCGGTCAGATGGAGAATCGTATCGGAGTCCACAGAGAGACCGTCAGGAAGGGCCTGCTGTGGGATAACCTCTACATCGGATTCAACAATCGCATTTCACGCGAGCCTGACACATTCCATTACCAGTGAGTATGGGTGGAGGGAGGGAGAGAGGAAGAGGGAGAGGGGGAGGGGGAGAGGATAAGGAGGAGAGAGGGGGAGAGGGGGAGAGGGAGAGGAGGAGAGTGAGAGAGAGGGGGAGAGAGAGAGCGAGAGAGTGAGAGAGAGGGGGAGGGAGAGAGGGAGGGAGAGGGAGGGGGAGAGAGAGAGAGAGAGAGAGAGAGAGAGAGAGGGAGGGAGAGAGAAAGAGCAAGAGCAATTTGCAACAAAGATGACCATCCACCGCACGATCGACTCCCCGGACCAGCGCGGTGGGTCCAGCGGTGAAGATGTCTGCACCCAACAACAGCTGGAGTCACTTCAGAGTGCTGATCGTTGCGGCCTTGCCAATTCAGTTACAAGATGGGGCCGCTTCGCCGCGTCGGTCCAACGCTGCATCCCTTCATCGATGACCGAGTTATTGCGGTTTCTCAAAGAGGTTTGGGGGTTGTTCTTCTTTTTTTTGGGTCTCGATGGACAGGTTCTGGAACCACATGCAGATTCTGCTGCCCCGCACGCAGCCCGACTGGCAAGGGTTCCTGAAGGAGGTGAAGGAGAAGGGATCTCCCAGGAAGCGAGTCTGGAAGCCGAGGATTTGTGAGTAGAATTTCGTGGAGGGGGGGGGGGCTGGTTGGTGGAAACCGAAACAGGACGAGCGCGATATACTGACCAAGTACCCTTGACCCGTTGCCTCATAGTGCTTACGCTACGATTTGGATTCCATTTCGCTTGGGGGGGGGGGGGGAAATCCCCGCAGAATATCGCAACCTTGTTTGTGCCATTGAATTTTTTGCCCGTCCGTATTCGTCCCCAGTTAATACCAACTCCAATGGCAACCGTGCCCCGAACGGGGTGACCTGGGACGGAAGCGTCACGGCGGGGATGTCTGACGGGGACTCGGAGCCGTCCAACGGCCACATGGGATTGAAGCATTGGCTGGGGGTGGTGACGATGGGCGTGGCCAGTGTCAGTGTGGGTATGGCGCTGTGGAAGATCACGCGGAAGTAGTCTGGTACCCGGTAAGTGACAGGGGGGGGGGGGTAGGGATTTAACTTGGGCCCTTTTTCAAAACCTGGCTTAGGCTTCCGCTCTGGCTTCGTCTCTGTTATCCAAATGCTAAAAGCACAGTTTGGAGTTCTTTGTTGAGGTTGAAGCTTTGGACTATTCTTCAAAACGCAATGAACATTCAAAAACGAAGCCAAGGGCTTTCCGTTTTCATGCCCTGTGCTTTCAAATGGATGGGAGAACTGGTGGCAAAGCCGGAGCCTGAGCCTAAGCCGGGTTTTGGAAAAGGGCCCATTTATTACATGCTAGGCAGTGGCTGCGTCTACGGCAGTCGTCCGTGTGGTTCCCTGACATACTTAACAATATTTGTCAGGATGCTTAGCCCTTGGCACCAGACTATCAACAAATAGTCTGGTTCAACCAGCCTGCAATGCTGACGAATACTTTCATGTGAGGGAACCACACAGACGACTGCCGTAACAATAGCCATTGCGTACATGTTAATGTAGTGTAACGTGGAAGGCCTGGGACACTATATACACTAATGGCCGTTTTCGAAATGAAGGATTAGGCTCGGGCTCAGGCTTCGTCTCCGTCTGACAAAACCTGAAAATCCGGGTCGTGGTTTGTTTTCGAATTTGAAGGTTTATTGGTACTGAGAATTCACTAAGAAAGTGGGCCCAAAAGCTTGTTTCATAGATGCCTGTGATATAACGACTAGGATAAAATATGACCGAAGCCCAAGCCTAAGCCTTCCTTTCATAAACGGCCTATAAAGGGATGCTACAACCAAATTGATATTGTCAACTCTTCTCAAGACCGCAGATATACAAAAATGTTGCAAACTGCTTACTTACTAAAATTACCAAAATGCAAATCTCAAAATCTTAAAATCTCAAACGTCAGGCCCACTACATTGTAAATTGATAGGTTGCTATCAGTTTCCTTTTGGGCAAAAATGGCAAAGAAAACTTTGACTGGACCGAGACGTAAATTTGAACTGCTGAAGCCTCTGGTATTGAGTATCAGTGCTTTTACCATGTGAGCTATCCTGCCTATCGATCCCTTAGATGGTAACCTTCCTTATTAAATAGCCAACTAGTCTTTGCCGGGGTGGGGGCGCCAGTCAGAAGCAATTCAACCATTAACTGTTGTATATCTCAAGACTCCTGTTTTCATTCATTCATATACAAACAACCAGTTGTCGTGAACCTGGTTAGAGTGCTGGTGTGCAAAACCGGAGGTTTGGGGTTCAAGTCCCAGCCCAGTCAAAGTTTTCTTTGCCATTTTTCCCAAAGTAGTTCAAAATTCCAGCGGCTATGTTTCTCATTTTTTGGGGTTGACTACATTTTCTTCATCTTTCCATGTTCTTTTTCTCTCCTTAACTACCAGGTCCAGTAATCTGAGCCCGTTGCCGCGGTGCGAACAAGATAGTTTGAAAAAAATAGAGGAAAAAGAGAGAAGAAATCCTACGCCCCACCACGACCACCGCGACAGCGCGCATCACTTTTAAACGACCAGACGGGGGAAAAAAGGGCGTCCAGCGCCGCGTGAATCTCAGCGCCTGAAGGAAAGTATTCTTTCCTTCTGCGCCGACTACCGGTAACACTTTGTAGCGTTATTCTGTGCTTCCCAAACCAAGCAGCATTACCGACGGAGACTCCAGAGAGAAAACCGTCACGAACAAGACGCCTTGAGGCTAAGACAAAACTGTGGAATACACGTAGCCCACGTATATTAAATTAATCTATGGAATGAGATGCTGGAGATTCCATTCAAGCAGGGTGGTTTTTTTTTAATTTTAAAGGCAGAACATCATCGATAGGATAATTTTTAAAGGCAGAACATCATCGATAGGATTTCTGGGCCTTTCAAGAAGGGTGGGTAGTTCCATGCTGTAAGCTGCATGCACTGTGAACACCTTAGTGCCCCCCCCCCAAAAAAATAACAACCCAACAACCCCAAAATCATTTGCCCAACACTGGTTATGATTTGTGATGGATTTTGACCAGCGCAGTCCAAGTGTGGTAATGTGACCAGTTGACATTTTGACCAGTGCCCGTCAAAATGTCTGTCAATTGCTTGTTACATGTATAAAGTGTGAAAAGGTGAATCTTCTTGAACCGTAAAAACTCAGAAAGAGAAAGAAAAACAAAGAGAGGCTGCACATACATCTAAAAAGACAAACCATTTGTGACAACCCCAACAAGGTAAAGTCCACCAAAACAAAGTCAAGGCCCAATGTGGACAGTAGATGCAACACCACTGGCCATAACAAGATGGCCGACGTTTAGAGGCTGAAAATCTAGAGTCAGCGGCCACAACAAATCACCGGGGGTCTCCCATTGTGCAACAACATGCGTGGCTATAAGCCAGGCACTCGGTGCATAATATCCATGGTGGTGCTGACTCTCTGTGAAGCCCGTGTACACGTAGTTGGTCCGCTCAATATTTGGTGAGCTCTACTGGATTTTCACGGGTCAGTGAGTGCTCGTAAGCGCTCGCGTTGTGTTTCCGAGCGAGGGCAACATTGCGAGGGTTTACCAGCGCCTGCGTGTGCCGGCGAGATTCATCAAGTGCGCTCGAGCGTTTACGAGACACTCGACAGTACTCGTAAACCCACGCCACCTCTCGTACTCACCCTCGTTTATGGGTAAGTCACTTTTAATCACTACAGTACGAATTCAGAAAATTGAGAATCTCTTAGCCCGCGCTTTGCGGCCACCATGCCTGTTTGTAGTTCACAGTGTTTTTCGCACACCCAATCGGCACAACCTCTACATGTACATGTCTGACCTAGTCAGCATTGACGTTACTTAAGTACTGTGCCGCATGTCGGTGCACCTCCTTCCCACTGCGGGCTTCACAGAGAGTCAGCACCACCATGGATATTATGCACCGAGTGCCTGGCTTATAGCCACGCATGTTGTTGTTGATGTTATATTTTGCGTAGTTCAGGGCCTTCAAGGCCAGCCAAAATACTTGCACAGACGAAGAAAGAAATTGATCAAAATTGCTTAAATTTTTTAAAGATGAAATCAAATCCATTTAATTCCAAATCCAAAGTTAACTGCAGTTTTAGAAACTAGAATTGACAAAGAAAGCAACTCCTATTCTCATAAACTTTATTCATTTCTTTTCAATGAAATTTTAACATTTTTAACATGCGACTGCGTAATGATTGTACAGTATCCGTGTTTTTAAAGGCAGTTTTTAATTGTGTACCTACGTTTTGTTTCAGAGGATATCTTATATTCAGTATTTATGTTAAAGTTTTTTACTGGTTTTTTTTTTGGGTGGTGGTGTTTGCCATTTCTGCACAGTACTATTTTTTCTTTTCATTATTTTCTTCATCTGTCTGTATGAACAGAGTTTAACTTAGTGTTTCTACAGAATCGATACCAGGTGAGAACTTGTAGAAGATTTCACTATGGCATTTTATCAAGTATTGACTTTGTCATATTCTGCATGATTCTGCGGAGTCCTATAGAACTCTGATGGGTTATGCATGATTCTGTCGGGTCATATGGAACTCTGTTGAACTCTGTTTGGGTTTTTTTTCGCAGTGGCTGTTGTTACGGCAGTCGTCCGTGTGGTTCCCTGACTTGATTGTATTTCGTCAGCATTGCAGGCTGGTTGAACCAGTCTATTAGCTGATAGTCTGGTTCCAAGAGCTAAACATCCTGACAAATACTGTGAAGTCAGGGAACCACACGGACAACTGCCGTAACAACAGCCACTGTGTTTTTTTTTTGGAAGGCGGGTTGGCTGTGTGGGTACACTTCTAAACCACATTTTACAGAACTGTGGATGCAAAGGCCAAACATTAGTCTGGTGCCATTTGCATTGCTCAGAAACTGGGTTGGTTCATCATTCATGCATACAGGGAAGTTGACTAAGATGGCTGCTCCATTATATGGAGTTACATTTTACACATGCTGACATGTGAGAGTTTAGTATCATTAAATGCATTTGTGTACATGTACATGTACTGTAGTATTGTATACAGTACTGTAGTTACAGTTATGGAAGATTTTACCGTACTCCACATAATACCAGTGCTTCTATTTTTTGGTTTTTATCCTTGAGTTTGGAAAGTGGAAATGGACATTTGGTTGTGTGGATTGTGGAATTGTGGTGTTTTGGAAAGGCAATGACTTGACTTCACATGAAGCAGGAGTTTTGAGGCAATTAACTATTGCATACTGTGTGTGTCCTTGTTAATAGTAGCATGAAAAGTAGTCAATATTACATGATATTTTTATTTGTGTTTTGTTCACTTAGTGTTTTTATATAAATATTATATATTTTTTTGTGTATTCACACCAAAGTAGAAAATCCTTCTTCCTGTCTCTGCAAAGATTTTTCGCAGTATTCGTTTGTTACTTTGTCTGTTCAATAGACCGATTGCACGGCCTCTGTTTACATGACATCACGCGACTTATAGTGGGTATTTTTTTGGCATCTCATTTGGTACAGAACAGGAGTGGAAACAAGCAAAGAAGACTACCACATTGTCCACATTCTTCTTTGTACCTTTCCATTGCTGCTCTGTGCCCAATGAGATGCAAACAGATACACACTATAAGTCACGTGATGGCATGTAAACAGTGGTCGGGCAATCGGTCTATTCCACTGAAAAACCTGGCCACCACCAAAGAAAGTCAAAACCATAGAGCTCTATGAATAAACTAGAGTGCGCACTCACCTATCAACGCGCAGTACAATTGTGTGCCGACATGGACGCGCATCCGCCATTACCAAAGAGGTCAACTTCAGCTCAAAGTGCCCGGATGTCAGTAGCAACCGCGCGTAATATGAATGGGGAAAGGTATAGCCGAAATGTATTGAATGCGGAAAATGTTATAGAAATGGTTTTTAGTAATGAAAGGAAAGGCCATCAATACCTCAAGGGATTGGCAAATTTTAATGTCCTACTTTCTCTTGTAAAAAAACTAGGATTAGTTTGGCCCGTAGAGATCCATGCATTTGCACTTCTTTGGTAATGGCGTCGCAGTCCCCATGTCAGCACGCGTCACGCAATGAGTGCGCACTCTAGTTTATTTATAGAGCTCTACATGTACGTATGGTCAAAACCAACCAATTCTTGCATGAAATGCATGCATGCCTAAAATATGTAATTAGAGGGTGTAGTTGTTGCTGGTGGTGTTTTTATTTTTATTTGGGCAGGGTCTTTCTCAGAGGCTGAATGGGTTAGGGTCTGCCTTTGTGGACAAGGCCTCGCCAGGATCCGAGTACTAGCCCCTATGCGCTTTGTCGAGCAAAGGAGCCGACCTCTGGCCAACTCGTTGAAATTATGGTACATGTAGTTGTCTACGGCTGACAAACCGGCTGTGTAATCAAATGGGCGTCATGTTCCTACTAATCGTACAGTAGGTGTATTTATTATTATTTTTTTTTCAGAAGCAACTCATCCGATGGACCCACTTGCCAGCAGTTTGACCTTGGGGTCATGAACCAGGGGTCGTTGATGTATTGGAAATGAAAATCTCGCCAAAAAAAAAGATAAATAGGTGTCGCCTAAAAAAAAATGTACACTTCTTTCTTTGCTCTTGTAGATGTATATGTTTGGAGAAGGGTATTAAAAGGTTGCATCGAAGCAATGCTTGTTGCCATGTGTTATCTAATTGTGTCACTCTGTGACTAGTATTTTTCGTTGCCTGACTTTGCTGCTGGGGTTAAAGATAGGGGCTGGATTCCAAGGATTTCCACAGATTTCCGGCCTGACTTGACTCGACTTGATTGATTTCAGTATCGATCAATGCAAGATTAAATCATTCTTTTTCACATGTAGCCTTATCCAGGGATGTAAGTGACCGACAAAGTGGTTTCCTGAAAATCACTGAAGGCCAATAAATTGTGCGACTGCGAGTGAGCGCTTACTCGACCAAGAGAGATGCGACTGCGAGTGAGCGCTTACACGACCAAGAGATTCACGGCAGGGGTGCAGGCGCCCTTCAGTTTTTAGGGTTTTAACGGATAAAAATTAGCAGTTTGACATACCTGTTTGACATTAAAAAAATTGAAAAATGAATAAATAATAAAAAAGATAATAATCATAATAATATATATATATACATTAAATCACGCCATTTTCCGGAAATCCAAATCAGGAAATTTCCGGAAGTCTTACAGTACATCCCTGCTTACCTTCCTTACTTCCTGCCTTGGTTGCTGGAGGTGGAATGGTGTTGCGCCATGTTGCACTTATGGATGGTGGTGTGGTTGGGACTAAGAGACTGTCTACAATTTGCCACTCCAACTACACTGGCAACTGCAGCACCCTTACTGGTCCCACACATCCCAATGTGCAGCAGAGCACCACTGGTCTACATACAGTAGCTGCAGGCAAACCAGTAGTATGGAACCCTGTCTGAGTGTCTGGCCAATGGGAAAACAGTGCACTGTGGAGAATGATCAGACTGCAAAGAAAGAAAGGTCCAGTGGATGGAGGAAGGGAGGAATTTGATTGGAATGCCGGCATTCATTATGACACAATGGCCCCCCCCCCCCCCCCCGAATGTCCAGATATTTGGCACTTTGCAAACTGTGACCGGCTCCAAAAAAATGTGTCAAAATTAAAACATTTAGTTATATACATAGCTGAATTGGTTACATTATAAGCTTTAATTTGGTGTACTGGTAGGCTTGAACACCATGGCATTTTGCATTCTGGACATACATGTATACTGATATTTGCATATTCATACTGTATCATTTTTACAAAAGTGCTTTCAGAGATACAACCCTTTAAACATAACAAGGGGAAAAGGAAATTAACTAAAAACAAAACTCCCTTGAATGCCCCTGGCAACAGTTATGTTCCTTTGAAGGTATCTTTCCAAAAATGTCATGAAAGTATTAACATGATAGAAGCCAATAAAGCAAAAAAAATGTGAAACAATGTGAAATTGTTTTCACCCCCTTTACGCATTATACATAGCGTCCTATAATACCCATTTTCGCAGAGAGGGTCACGAATGGCACACCCTCCCTTTACATCAGCGAATAGTTAGTAGCAGTATTTCTGTATTACTTTCAAATCTGCAGAAACAGACAGGACAAATAACAGTTCACCTTTTTTTTGGGACAAATTCCATCATTTATTTAATCCTTTTTTTTGAATACCTCAGCACCATTTTCCGTCTTGGGAATTTGCACTAGAAATATGCACAGGAAGTAACTGGTGAAAACAATTCTGTACATCTGAAACACATTACCTACATGTATGTACATATATTTCTCCAGGGAAAAATGTTCTCAGTGCACAAAACATTGCAGTTTTGCAAAAACATTGCAGGTTGCAGTTTTCAGCTCAACATTTTGGACAAAATGAAAAAAAGAATAGCTTTTCGTCTGTGACATGTCCTCAGCGATTCTCCTCCGATGCTGAAAACATTGACCATCCTTACAGTGTGGTCACAGGAACAGGATCCTGTGCACAAGACAACGTGGAGGTGAATTTTCAGCTGGCAACACATACAGTATACAATGTTCACTATGCAACGGCGAGTACCAATGATACTCTCTTTAAGCATCCTCAAAATATTACTATACATGTAGGGTCCTACCGGTATATAAAACCAAAAAAAAAAAAAAAAAAATGGCCTTCAGGATTCCATGCACTGAAAAAGCATTTGATAACGCTGTACACACAACTTGAGACTTGCGCATTGTATAACATGGTGACTGGTTAGAAACAATGATCCATCAGAATGCTATTCTCAACAAGTGGGAAACGTTCTTTCATCACTGGGTTCCCGTCCGGGACTGCCTGGCTCGGTTCAAGCGGTGCCGGGCACCTTCCACTGGAGGCTGCGGCCCTCGGTGTACAGGCGCTTCAGCTCCCTCTGCCAGGCCTCCTGATCCTGCTCCGTCAGCTCCAGGTACTTGCGATAGAGCTGCAGGGCAGAGCGGGCATCCTCGATACTGTCGTGGGTCTCAGACTGGATGTCCATCCCTGGAACCACGAGGAGAGAAGACGGAAAAAAAACACCCCACAATTAACCACACATGGTTTTTCCTGTGGGAGGATAAGGGCCATGCACCAGGACATTCCACAGCAGGGTTTTTTGTGGTGACCTGTGGTATGTGAGGCTTCACCCCTGTGGGCACTGTGGTAAATTGCGGTATAACAGTGTGTGTCCTGTGCGGGAGGTGCAAACCGTTAGGCTTAAAGGCCCAATAAAACAATGGGAAGATCGGAATACATCGATGTCCACAGATTTCCTTCTAATTTACACAGTTTGTAGACGGTCATGATCGTCATGTTGAAATCTTACGGACTGGGATGCTGTCTTTCTCGAGAAATCTTCATTCAAACATCAACAAATAGTTTATTACTCACGAGTAATAATCTATTTCTATTAACTATTAAACGGTGCGAAAAGTGTGATGGTTTTTGGCATTTTTCTACTTTCTCAGTTTTCCATTTGAGCTAAAACCTTCGCAGGATTTCTCTTTTGAAATGTTTAATGGGATAATGCACAAACTGTGGCAATCTTTTGACTTTTACCTTTACCAATATAAAAACGGCATTTAAAAATCGAGCTGTAGTTGACCTCTTTGGTAATGGCGGATGCACGTCCATGTCGGCACATGTTCGTACCGCGCGTTGATAGGGGAGTGCGCACTCTAGTGTATTTATAGAGCTCTATAGTCTCTCCACAGTGTAGTCCTTCATCTTTTAAACTTCAGGGGCAGAACCGGGCAAACGCGACGGCTCTGACAATTGGGATCCTTCGGGGGGGGTTAAGGATGGGGGAGAACAGGGGATTTGAAACTCACCGAGGAAAAACCAGGCCAGGAAGCGTAGGGATACGATCCTCTGCTTGGGAAGATTGAAGAGCGCCGCAGTGTCTATAATCTGCTTGTGTGGGACCTGAGGAATGAACGCAACAGGATTTTAGACCCAAAATAGGCAAAGAAAACTTTAATGTTGAAATGCTTCTGACGGATGCCCCCACCCCGACAAAGACTTGGGAAGGCCACCATCTAAGGGTCTGGATAGCTCAGATTGTAAAAGCGTTGATACACAAAACCACAGGTCTAGGGAAATACTGAAGAAGAAAAAAAATCTAAAATGATATACAAAAATGTTGCATTACTGACTAAAATTACCAAAATACAAATCTCAAAATTTAGTGGGCCTGATGTTTCGATCCTAGCAGGAGCTTTCTCAAAGGCAGACAAAAAATCTAATTAAAAAAAAAAATTCCCATCTCCAATCCTGGATTCAGAAAGAAAAACCCAACAAACCCTCATTGAATTACGTTCTCCTTGATGCAAACATCATGTTATATCTCTAATGCAATGCGGTACCCGCCGCTACACAATATTCCAATCCACCACACGACCTCGACCAGCTCAGTGGTCAAGTGGTTCAGACGTCCGTACTAGAAAGCGGGAGTCGCGGGTTCGAATCCCGCCCGAGCTGCCTGAAATATTTTTAATCAGGCAAAGCACTGAGCACTCGGTGTTTATTACATCGAGCAGGGCAAACCCTCATTGAATTACATTCTCCTCAACGCAAAACATCATTGTCATATCTATGATGCAAAGCACTGAGCACTCGGTGTTTATTACATCAAGCAGGGCAAACCCTCATTGAATTACATTCTCCTCGACGCAAAACATCAGTCATATCTATGATGCAAAGCACTGAGCACTCGGTGTTTATCACGTCGAGCAGGGCAAACCCTCATTGATTTCCATTTTCCTAGACGCAAAACATCATTGTTATATCTATGATGCAAAGCACTGAGCATTCAGTGTTTATCACGTCAAGCAGGGCAAACCCTCATTGAATTCCATTTTCCTAGACGCAAAACATCATTGTTATATCTATGATGCAAAGCACTGAGCATTCAGTGTTTATCACGTCAAGCAGGGCAAACCCTCATTGAATTCCATTTTCCTAGACGCAAAACATCATTGTTATATCTATGATGCAAAGCATTGAGCATTCAGTGTTTATTACGTCAAGCAGGGCAAACCCTCATTGAATTCCATTTTCCTAGACGCAAAACATCATTGTTATATCTATGATGCAAAGCATTGAGCATTCAGTGTTTATTACGTCAAGCAGGGCAAACCCTCATTGAATTACAGTACATTCTTCTCCATGCAAACATCATGTCATATCTATGAAAACCCCAACAGTTGAGCTTACAACGTCGACTCCACAGTGAGAAGGGTAAACCCTC
>OX465109.1:6295206-6315206 GCA_949987565.1 Luidia sarsii
AGCCTAAGCCCGAGCCTAAGCCTTCATTTCCTAAACAGCCAATGTCTCATAATGATGTATGCAGCCATGTTAGCCTACACGAAACATGGACATACGGTTGTACTGGGTGGTGAGTACTCTATAAAGCAGACTAGTAAACGACTTAGAGTAATATACAAACATTTTGCAAACTGCTTACTGACTAAATTTACCACAATGCAAAAATTAAGTGGGCCTGATGTTTTGATCCTAGCTGGACTTTCTCAAAGGCAGAGACTCTGTCTCCCATCTGGGCTATCCAGCCCTTATATATGGCAGCCTCCCACTGTGCTTAGCAATTTCTTTCCATCACCCACATTTAAGTGTTCATAGGTGTGTTGTCAAAGGGGCTTCACTCGACTCTTCTGAAGTCAGTTGGAAGGGTGTCTTGCTTTCCCGTTGATACGAGTCCCCGACTTACTTGTGATGTCGTAGTGGTCGTTGATATCCTCTCTCATGTAGTAGAGGACACAGGGCACCTTCCAGTCCATGTTGAACTGCACCACCTCGTGCCTCTCAATCGCCTCGATGCTGAAGTCGTTGAAGATGTACCACTGCATGTGGGTCACCCCCTGGGAGGTGGAGACCAAGATGGAGACGGAAGGTCAAGACCGAGTTCATGCACCGCAGAGGGCTCTGTTTGACTCCAGCTATTCCAACTGTATAATTTCGGCTATCAAGGTTGCACTAATCACTGTGCAGCCCAAGAAAATTAACCACTAATGGTCCACAACGCCATAGCAGGGATGTAGGGTTTTAACAGATGAAATTGAGCTGTTTGAGATATCAGTATGACCTAAAAAAAAAATCAAAACAAAATCATGCATTTCCAGAAATCCCCCTAAAATCACGGCATATCCAGAAATACGGAAATTTCAGGAAAGTCTTACATCCATGTAATAGATCAGGAGGAAGAAAGATGAGTGTTTATTGTTTGATTTCAGACAAGTTATAAGAAAGTGGGGAAACAGGTTGCAGTTAGAGAATTCCCAGAGTGCAGCAGTGCACGGGAGGAAGCTAAAAATGGAATGCCTGCTACATGTAGCTTGCAAGGAGAGAAGTGCCTTTCGGTTTCAGAAAGTCTCAGCAAGGAAGGCACTAAGGCTTACTGAGCTCACCATCACCAGGTTGTCACACAGGGCCGTTTGGCGGGGGTGTTTTTGGAAACGTCGCTCACCTCTTTCCGTTTGTGGTAGGTCTTGCCCACCTGGATGTGGGCCACCAGGTTGCCTCCGGTCCGGACGTCCTTGATGTGAGCGATGGAGGCGTGCAGGTAGTAGTCCACGAAGCCAGACGAACTGTCCGCCTTGTCCTAGGGCATGGGAACAATGTGAGCCAAACCAGTGTTTAATAGCCGGTTACACTCAAGGCGGAGCACGCGGCTGGTAGTTAGTGTTTAATTTTACGGTTGGGTTTCAGGCAGACTGCAACCTTGCATCCTGGATACAAAACTCTCGCACCATTTTTCTTTCTTTTTAAACCACAAAAGTTAGGGGGCCTGTCGTTTCCATCCTAGCAGGACCTTTCTCAAAGGCCCTAGCAGGACCTTTCTCAAAGGCCCTAGCAGGACCTTTTTCA
Source organism: Luidia sarsii (assembly GCA_949987565.1). Classification (NCBI taxonomy): domain Eukaryota; kingdom Metazoa; phylum Echinodermata; class Asteroidea; order Paxillosida; family Luidiidae; genus Luidia; species Luidia sarsii. The sequence goes on from OX465109.1 coordinate 6,296,803, forward strand.
AAAGGCCTTTGAGAAAGGTCCTGCTAGGATCGAATATCAGGCCCTCTAACTTTTGAGATTCATGTATTGCAGGTCATTTTAGTCAGTGAGCAGTTTGCAACAGTTTTTGTATTAACTTCTTTTTAAATCATTTTTCTTAACAATGAATAAATTAATATTTCAAATTAAAAAAATTGGCAAAGAAAACTTTGACTGGAGCAAAACTTGAACCAAAGGCCTCCCATTTTCATGCCTTGTCCTTTAAAATGGATGAATGAAATGGAGACGAAGCCGGAGCCTGAGCCTAAGCCGGGTTTTGGAAAAGGGACCCTAAATGAGCAGGATGTGAACATTTGTGGTCAACTGTACCTCTTCCCTGACCTCCTGAATGTCCAGAGAGCCGTCCTGATTCAGACGCATGCGCAGGCCGTGAGGCAGCCAGGAAGCCTTGTTCTCTTCCTGAAGAAGACTGGGGAGGGGGGGGGGATAAAAATGGCAAACAAAAATTCCAAATATCAGTGGCTTCAAAACGGGAGCTGACACTGGAAAAACACAAATTTGAATGAAACATGTACGGGCAAATTGTATAATAACTGTGCTGCATGTGTTTAACAGTAATATTTGAGTGCCATTTCTCACAATAATGTATGCAGCCATGTTAGCCTGCACAAAGCATGGACATACTGGGTCGATAGAATTTTATAAAGCAGACTAGTAAAACGACTTAGAATAATTAATATACAAAAATGGCTAAGAAAAAATATTACCAAAGGCTAAGCCCGAGCCTAAGCCTTTATTTTGTAAACGTAATAGAGGATTTTCACATGACGTCACTTGACCGCCAAAAAGGCTGATTCGCATGGCCGCAGGAGCGTCCAAATTCAGCGAAAGAAGCGAATCTGAGTGTTTTCATTGGACATTTATTGTCAAAACAAAATAAATAAAAAAATTGAATGCACGCGCGTTCCGCGTACATCCGCGTGAATTGAACAGCCCACCGGCAAAAAGCGACGCGACTGAAAAACCTCTATAGGTCTCCTGACCTATTGGACGCGATCGGTCGGTTGCGGGATCATCAATCATGAGCTCTGACTTGCCGGGTGTCTCTATGGGGGAGGAGGGGAAGGGGGAGGGGGGGGGGGGTGTTGGTCAGGCATGCAACTCTTGAATTGTAAAAAAAAAAGAGGAAAATGTCCGAATGAAACTGCGCGCGCAAAGCACATAGCCCTTACGGCGTGGGGGTTGGTATTCTAGATGCTCTGTGGTGCAATCTGAGCAGTTTTGGACCACTTATGACTTTAAGCTGAGTGACAGATTTTAACCTTTTTCAAGGCATACACCCAGAAAATTGAATTTTTGTTTACATAAAACGTAAAGTAAACATCAAAGTTTTTGACCTGATCTCAGCATGTGTTTCAAATAATAGTTAGAGGAGAAGAATTTTTTTTTTTTTACGGATTTTTTTTTTTTGCCGGATTAAAACAAAACGCCGATCCAGGGAAAAGTTGCATGCCTGTGTTGGGGGGGTGTGTGCCAGGAACTCACGGGTTGGAGGCGTCGCGCTCGTCCATGTGCCTGAACTTGCAGCCCTGTCTGGTGCAGGCCTGGCCGTAGCGGCACATCTTGATGCTGGCTAGGTTGGTCTCCAGCTGCTGCTTGTGGGCGGACGCTTCTCTGGCTTGGGCCAGCTGGTTCCCCGCAACGACGACCCCGACAACATACCAACGGAACACAGGCGGTTAGACCCCAAAATAGGGCTGCAGACTCCTCCTCCAACTGCTCAACGACCCCAACTATGTAAATAATGTGCTCCCGATTCTGATCCAAATTTGAGTTTTCAACATTTTCCCACCACTAAGGTCACTAAGGTCACAGAAGGTCACTATTCACTAAGGTCATTGTTTTTAATGACCCATTATATTCTATTCTGTACCAGCTTCAGTCCTCTCACATTCCGTGTTCACATAATTCTGTCATGATGAAGTAAAGACTCATTGTAAAAAGCCATACAACGGACCAGGCGGATTTTGTTCCCAGCAGAAAGGGCGTAAGGTGATGTTGGTGCCTGAACCCACTTATGCCCTTTTGCAGGGCACAGGACAAATTGTTAAGAATACCTCATAAGCTTTCCAATGATATCAAAATCATTTCCATATGTTGGTGAAATGTAAAGTTACGACGTGAGAAATACGATGAAGCAACGCGCAGTCACTTTGAAAAAAAACTGCTCTAAAGTTTGAGCTCATGCACACAGTGTGCTGACAGACACACTTAAGATTTCCCCAAATTGTCAATATTTGTGGAAAACATTCATTCTGACAGATGATTCTCTAATACATATGCTTTCTGAAAATGCAAAAAAAAAATCCCAAAAACCTCAAATTTAATTTGACGTGCATTTTGACAATACTTTGACTTTCAATACTGTTTACTCGAAAAGGACTTCAGGAGTAAATGCCTCATTACGCCATCTTAGGTCACAAATGTACCCCAAAAAATATGTTGCATACTGCTAACTGACAGAAATGTGCTTCTGCCCCGACTGAGTTTACCTGCTCCTGGATTTTCCAGAAGGTAATGTCCGCGTTGGATTCCAGATGGCAGTTGATGGAGAGCACGTCGGGAAGCCGTTTGTACGTCCGCTTTTGTGCCTGTACAGCAAAGGGGGGAAGCACAAACATGAACTTTTCAGTAAATTTTCAGATTTTTTTTTTTTTTTAACAATCTATAGAAAGGAAAAATGACAGAACTTTTCTTTGACAAAGGAAAAGGAAAAACAGAAGCAACGCCAAAAGAACCTTCATACTGGCTTGAATGACTGAAATGCAAAACTGAAAAAATTAGAGGGCCTGACGTTTCCATCCTAGCAGGAGCCTTCAGCCTTTAAAAGGTCCTGCTGGAATTGAAATGGAGATTGTGGATATACAGTGGGCCATTCAGTGAACCACAGTGCCTGCATTCAGCTGACTGATACCAGGGACTGTGTGGATACAATGAGCCTATTCAGAGTGCACACAGTGGGCCATTCAGTGAACCAAAGTGCCTGCATTCAGCTGACTGATACCAGGGACTGTGTGGATACAATGAGCCTATTCAGAGTGCACACAGTGGGCCATTCAGTGAACCAAAGTGCCTGCATTCAGCTGACTGATACCAGGGACAGTGTGGATACAATGAGCCTATTCAGAGTGCACACAGTGGGCCATTCAGTGAACCACAGTGCCCTGCATTCAGCTGACTGATACCAGGGACTGTGTGGATGCAATGAGCCTATTCAGAGTGCACACAGTGGGCCATTCAGTGAACCACAGTGCCTGCATTCAGCTGACTGATACCAGGGACTGTGTGGATGCAAAGAGCCTATTCAGAGTGCACACAGTGGGCCATTCAGTGAACCACAGTGCCTGCATTCAGCTGACTGATAGCAGGGACTGTGTGGATACAATGAGCCTACCGGTACATGTATACAGAGTCAACACAGGGGACCATTCAGTTAACAACAGTACCTGCATCAGGGATGTAAGTGACCAACAAAGTCATTTCCTGAAAATTACCAAAGGCCAAAAAATTGTGCCACTGCGAGCGAGCGCTTAGGCGACAGGTGATGCGATTGAAAGATTTACAGCAGGGGTATAGACGCCCTTCAGTTTTTAGGGATTTAACAGATAAAATTGAGCAGTTTGAGATACCAGTTTGAAAAAAAGAAGAAAAAAAATCCTAAAAAAAAACCATTTTCAGGAATCCGGATATCCATCTGATATCAGGATGAGTCTGGTGCCCAGACTCGTCGGATCCCACTGAAGACAGTCAGTGTGGCCGTCAGTGTTTATCAACTCACCGTAGGCTGGTACCTATTGCAGTCATCACACCAGGCCTGCATAGTCTGGTCTAGAAGCATGCTGTTCTGTAAGACAGACGCAAACGAGACCTCCTTGGCTGGCCTGGTAGCGGCTGGCGACAAATTATTCATTATTTATTATTCATCATTCATATTCATTATTCATTGTCCGTGTTCATTATTCATTTTTTGTATTAATTAATCATTAAACGTGTTCATTATTCATTGTACGTGTACATTCTTCATTATCTATTATTTATTATTCATATTCATTATTCATTATCTGTGTTCATTATTATTTTCATTTTTGTATTCATTATTCATTTTTTGTATTCATTAATCATTATTCGTGTTCATTATTCATTATCTGTGTTCATAATTTTTTTCATTTTTGTATTCATTATTCATTTTTTGTATTCATTAATCATTATTCGTGTTCATTATTCATTATCTGTGTTCATTATTCTTTTCATTTTTTGTATTCATTATTCATTTTTTGTATTCATTAATCATTATTCGTGTTCATTATTCATTATCCGTGTTTATTATTCATTATTCGTGGTCATTATTCATTATTTGTATTCATTATTCATTATTTGTGTTCATTAATAATTCATCAACCACAGAGTGGTCATTTTGTCAACCGGCAAGATGACAAGAAACCCTCGGGGGCAAACAAATGAAGTGATACAACAATGTGTGTGTGGCAGCGAGAAGGCATAATGAAATAAACCATTAATAATAATAGAAGTTAACAATAATAATTTGGGGCATCGAGATGAAGAGAGACGAGAATTTCAGCCCCCCCCCCCCCAAAAAAAAACCCACAAATTTATCCGAAAGACATACTTGGAGGGAGGAACTCCGGGTAGGTCAGAGTGACCAGTAGGCTGGCAGACTGTCTTTCTGTCTCCTTGCTGCAGCGACATTTGACCTGGGTCTTGACCTCCGACTCAAACATCCGCTTCACACTGTCATTCTTCTCGCCGGAGTCGGTCTCGGCGGTGTCCTGTCGGAGAGAGAGGGGGGTGGGGATCGTACACAGGAAAGTCATTCTGGGGGCAATGAGTAAAGGGAAACAAAACTGTCCTGCAAGGTAAAGTGCAGCAGGCATGCAGGAACACAGTCACCTTTGTCATGGGGTGCTGGGATTTTTACATGTAAGACGGATTCTCATGACATGGTGTGCTTTAAAGCCCCTACACAACATTGGCAAGATCAAAATCTGTGAACAGAAATGTTCACAGATTTACATGAAACTTATACAGTTTGAAGATGGTTATAGTAGAAACCTCGCACTGAAATATTTCTGCCTAAAATGTTGTATTTTGGAAGAAAAGAGTAAAAGAAATAATTTACGTCTCACCGAGATCTAAAGTATTTGACGGCGTTGAATGCTGCCTTACGATGCGTCGTAACTTATTTTATGATGGATAACCCATCGTAAGTTGTGATAGGCCGTATGGTTTCTGTGCATCGGATTCTCATGACATGGTGTGCTTTAAAGCCCCTACACAATATTGGTAAGATCAAAATCTGTGAACAGAAATGTTCACAGATTTACATGAAACTTATACAGTTTGAAGATGGTTATACACACTGTAGTAGAAACCTCGCACTGAAATATTTCTGCCTAAAATGTTGTATTTTGGAAGAAAAGAGTAAAAGAAATCATTTACGTCTCACTGAGATCTAAACTATTTGACGGCGTTGAATGCTGCCTTACGATGCGTCGTAACTCATTTTATGATGGATAACCCATCGTAAGTTGTGATAGGCCGTATGGTTTCTGTGCATCGCTCATCGACTTGCCATTGATCGTAAGTTACGATGGGTTTGGTGAAATCGGAGTAATTCGAAGGGACAACAGTTATCCCCCCCCACCCACCGCTCCCTGTTTCAACTCCCCCAGCCTTCCCCCGTACTCTACCTGGATGACTTGGGCCAGGACAAAGCGGTTCCAGCTCTGGATGAGGCGGGGCAGGTTGGCCTTGCCGGCCGCCTCCTCGGCCTCGCCCAGCAGCAGGCCAAGGGCCGAGGCCTCGGGGATGGTGCGGAAGGCCCGCAGGAAGTTGCTGGCCTGGCAGGTCTGGCCCTTGGACTGGTCCAGCATGTAGAAGAGCAGGCCCATCTCGCAGGCCAGGCAGAACTCCTTGGGGCACAGGTGGCTCTCCAGCACGCAGCGTAGCGGCTCCAGGAAGTAGAGCAGCTGCAAGGGGGGTTGGGGGAAGGGAACAAGGGGAAAGGGGGTTGGGGGAAGGGGGAAAGGGGGTTGGGGAGGGGGATGGGGGGATTGGTAGATAGGGGGTGGAGAAAGAGTGATTATTAAATGGGGTTAGGGAACTTAGGGACTACATGTAGGGGTAGGGGCAGGGGTAGTGGTAGGGGTAGGGGTAGTGGTAGGGGTAGGGTAAGTGTAGGGGTAGGTGTAGGGGTAGTGGTAGGGGTAGGTGTAGGGGTAGGTGTAGGGGTAGGGGTAGGGGTAAGGGTAAGGGTAGGGGTAGGGGTAGGGGTAGGGGTAGGGGTAGGGGTAGGGGTAGTGGTAGGGATAGTGGTAGGGATAAGGGTAGCTGTAAGGGTAAGGGTTTGGATAGGGTTAGTGCAGGCATGCAGGGGAAGTGGTAGGGGTAGGGGCAAGGTTATTCTTACCTGGAGCATAGAGTTGCAGTAGGCATTGGGGATGTGAGGCTCTAGACCAGCAAAGTTAGTCTGGTTGTAGTGGCGGAAGTCAAAGTCATCAACACCCAGCTTGGAGTACTTAATCTCCACCTTGCGGTAGTACTTGGGCACCATGTACAGATGCATGTCTGCCTCTGTGAATCAAGAGATTGAGGTTGAGTGGGGTTGAGTGGAGTTGAGTGAGGTTAACTATGGTTGATTGAGGTTGAGAGAGGTTGAGTGAGGTTGAGTGAGGTTGAGTGAGGTCGAGTGAGGTTGAGTGAAGTTGAGTGAGGTTGACTGTGCTTGACTGAGGTTGAGTGAGGTTGACTGTGGTTGACTGAGGTTAACTGAGGTTGACTGTGGTTGAGTGAGGTTGAGTGAGGTTGAGTGAGGTTGAGTGAGGTTGAGTGGGGTGAGTGGGTTTGAGTGGGGTTGAGTGGGGTTGATTGAGGTTAACTATGGTTGAGAGAGGTTGAGAGAGGTTGAGTGGGGTGAGTGGGTTTGAGTGGGGTTGAGTGGGGTTGATTGAGGTTAACTATGGTTGAGAGAGGTTGAGAGAGGTTGATTGAGGTTGAGTGAGGTTGAGTGAGGTCGAGTGAGGTTGAGTGAAGTTGAGTGAGGTTGACTGTGCTTGACTGAGGTTGAGTGAGGTTGACTGTGGTTGACTGAGGTTAACTGAGGTTGACTGTGGTTGAGTGAGGTTGAGTGAGGTTGAGTGAGGTTGAGTGAGGTTGAGTGAGGTTGATCGAGATTGACTGTGGTTGAGTGAGGTTGAGTGAGGTTGAGTGAGGTTGAGTGAAGTTGAGTGAGTTTGAGTGAGGTTGAGTGAGGTCGAGTGAGGTTGACCGAGATTGACTGTGGTTGGCTGAGGTTGAATGGGGTTGACTAAGGTCAACCGAGGGTGATCAAGATTGACTGAGATTGATTGCATTTGATTAAGGCTCACTGGCGTTGACCAACTTTGATTGAGGAACTTTCCCAAAAATCAGAAAGATTTTTCACAAGAAGGATTTAAACTTTGTTGACTAATGTTTAAAACTGCATGCAAAAGCTTTGCTCGATGGCCTCTGTGGGTAAAAAAAGTGGAATTCCAATCTGCCTCTCGTAGTTTCTATTGCAGATTGTTCTTTTCATCTACAACAGGAGTTGAAGGTTCGAATCCCACCTGAGAATTACATTACCTCTGGCCAGGGGAGACTCAGGGACGTTGCTCTTCCCCTTCCTCTTCTCGGTCTTGACTTCCTTGTAGGCCACCTGGTTGCGCTTCTTGGTGCCCGGGTTAGGGGCGTAGCCGATGAACTGGACCACCTTCATGGTGCGCAGGATCTCCGGGTCAATAGGGGGCGCTTGTCTAACAAGCAAATGACAACAGCCCAAAAAATGACCAAGCAATGAGTATTTCCATTCAACCGATGGAGAGGGAAATCATTTTGGATTTTTTTTTTTTTTTTTTTTGAAGGATCATCTACATTTTATCTTCAGGCAAAGGAAAGGAAAAACCTGAGAGGGAGGTTTTAAACAATTTGTGAAAAGAGGAAAAGAAAATTGGACTAGCCTGGGACTTGATCCCAAGGCCTCTGGTTTAATGCACTCGTGCTGGAGTGTCAAACTAGAGGTCCTGGGGCCGATTTCCCTGACGCTTGGCGATCATCGCAAACGCCAAAATCAATCGCTGAGTCTGAATCCATTGCAATTTAGCGATCGGTGTACCGCTAATTTGCATTATTGGATTTCAGACTTGGCGAGCGATTTTGGCATTTGCGATGATCGGACAGTGTTAGTGAAATCGGCCCCAGGTCTTCGTTTTTTACACAAACTATTTCTTTTGAAAGAAAGAAAATAAAGGACAACCGACAGGGACATATTAAACATCTAGACAAGCATTAAAGAAGCATGTAACCATTAACTATCATATATCTTCAGGGTTCACAACCCCCATTTTAGTTCCCTAAAAGCGGCATACAATTGGTCCTTTTTATCAAAGTGCGGTAACAGAAGGGTTTTTCAGTCATTGGGAAATATTTTCAGGCTTCCGGGAACTTTTTCCAAACTTTTTAACAAGCCCCCCCCCCAAAAAAAACCCAAAACCAAATCATGTAGGATGGGAAACGCTGTGAGCCAATTGTTGGCGTTCAGTCGCAATGCAGGTACCGCAGGTCACCTGATGATTGGCTGGCAATATTCTGGCGGCCAGTCGGATAGAAGAGAGCCCTCGCTGAACGGCATGGGGATGCTGGAGTAAGAGGCAAACTCGTTGCTGATGGACAGTGGAGGATGTTGCTCCGGCTAAGAAGGAAATTTATTTAATTTTTTAAATTTTTTTTTTGGGGGGGGGGAAAGCGAGAGAAATGAAGTGAGCAATGTACCATAAGTTGCTGAAGTATGATCTATCTTCAAACAATCCTGCTAGGATTGAAACGTCAGGCCCTCTAATTTTTGAGATCTTTAAACAGGATTACAAGCCACATCGTGACTTAAATAAGACTTGATGGTTTGCATGGTGGAAATAACAAGTGGAAGGTTTGCGGTGACACCGTGTAACACTCAGGTGTGGCTCTGAAAAGAGCCGGTAACTCCCAACTCTTAAATTAAGCCGGAGTTACTGGCTCTTCTCAGAACCACACTCCTCCTTCTCGAAAGAAGAAGTGCTACGTGGTGAAACCGCAAACCTTCCACTGATTGTATTCCCTTCAACTGTGGTTCACCCTACTCCATGAGCAATTAACCATATTACATCAACGACTTGCATGCCACCAGTCTTCATGTAGCACGAAACAAAAAAACCCTTTGGGGTTGGCAGAAGTGATCCTATGAATCGTGGCAAAGCTAAACCGTTGGCACTTCGGCAGCTGTGTGCCACTGGCCCCGGTACCTGGTCGGACGGAGACCAAGGGGGCTCAGAGTGTTTTGGACGACTTTGGCTGACACCATAGAGCTCTATAAATTAACTAGAGTGCGCACTCATCGCGTGACGCGTGCCGACATGGGGACTGCGACGCCATTACCAAAGAGGTGCAAATGCATGGATCTCTATGGGGCAAACTAATCCCATTTTTTTACAAACGAAAGTAGGACATTAAAATTTGCCAATCCCTTGAGGTATTGATGGCCTTTCCTTTCATTACTAAAAACCATTTCTATAATATTTTAGTTTCCGCATTCGCAACCTTTCGGCTATACCTTTTCCCCCATTCATATTATGCGCAATTCCTACTGACATCCGGGCGATTCGAGCTGAAGTTGACCTCTTTGGTAATGGCGGATGCGCTTCCACGTCGGCACACATTCGTTCCGCGCGTTGATAGGGGAGTGCGCACTCGAGTTTATTTATAGAGCTCTATGGCTGACACACAACTCACCGGATGGGCAAATTCTGTCTCCCTGGGAAAGGCGTTGAAGGACACCTCCTCTGAGTCGGTCCACTCGTGCACATACCCTGAGGCAAAGGAGAGAGGGGGGAGGGGGAGGGGGGAGGGGGAGGGGGGAGGGGGGGGAGGGTGAAGATGACAAAAGTAGTGGAAGACTCTTGCTCCAGGGGTGAATTTCACAAAGCTTTACGATGCATCGTAACTCAACTTCTGATGGATAACCCATCGTAAGTTTCATAGATATAATGATGTTTTGCGTCGAGGAGAATGTAATTCAATTAATGAAAATAATTCAAACAATGTAATTAATTATATCTATGATGCTAGACGGTGTCCGCCGCTATACAATATTTGAATCCACCACACGACCTCGACCAGCTCGGTGGTCCAGTGGTTAAGATGTCAGTACTAGAATTCGGGAGTCCCGGGTTCGAATCCCGCTCGAGCTTCCTGAAATATTTTTATCAGGCGCCGGGCAAAGCACTGAGCATTCAGTGTTTGTCACGTCGAGTAAGGGCAAAACCTCTTTGAATTCCATCGTAAGTTGTTATACACTGTATGGTTCCTGTGCAATGCTCATCGTCTCGCGATTGATTGTGAGTTATGATGGGTTTGGTGAAATTCACTGCAGGAGATCATGTCATCCGTCTACCCATTCTGTGGCTTTTTCCCATTCCCTTTTGACCAGAGGCGATGCTGCTATCAAAGCTGCTAGCCGACTTGAATGACCGACAGTGCCAATCCTAAACCAAAATTCTGGGTGGATGGAGCTTCATCAGACTTATACTCAGTAATGAACCAACAAAATGAGGTCCTAGATTTAATGATGCTTGCGTTGAGGCGAATCAATGTTATCAATGAGGTTTTGCCCTTAAACACATAAACACTGAATGCTCAGTGCTTTGCCCGGTGCCTGATAAAAATATTTCATCGAATCCACCACACGACCTCGAACAGCTTGGTGGTTCAATGGTTAAGACGTCCGTACTAGAATTCATCAATTTATCAGGCACCGGGCAAAGCACTGAGCATTCAGTGTTTATCACGTCGAGTAAGGGCAAAATCTCATTGAACAAAAATTGAGGGATTAGCATTCACAGCTACAGCTACCTCTTCGCAGCAGCAACAGCTTCATCTTAACGATGTTCGAGGGCCGGATGTTTCGATCCCGGCAGGGCCATTATTCAAAGGCAGACAAAACGTCTATGAACGTGTGCCATACCTTGAGCCATAGGCCCATGAGCTGCCAAATTCAGCATCTTTCGGGGTTGTTTATTCATTTATTTATTTATTATTTATCCTAGATAATCCCTTCGGTGGCAAAAATGAACTCACTCATCTCCCATGGATCCCAGCTCACAAAAACTAATGTATGAAAATAAAATTGTTTTTGAAAACTACAGTATAAAACCTTATAAGAGTTCAAAATAAAATTACATTCGGTTATAAAAAACACTATAAGAAAACCTTATAAAAGAGAACATGAAACTGCACAAAAATCACTATCACAATCTTTTTCTTTGTTGGGTGAGGAGAGAGGAGGTGGGGTTTGTCCTTGGGGGAATGAGCATGGACCGTTTTTTTTGGAAACAAAATCCTACCTCCGGAGTCGCCGAAAGCAATGGCTTTGTAATTGCTGGAGACGTCCACTGCCAGCATCATGTCGCCGGCAATGTTGACCTGGTAGAGCAGCATGGCCTCGGGGGTCACCAGACCGCCGGGGTCAAGCAGCTGGAACTGACCGGTCTGTGGGAGAGTGGGCACCGGGTATTGAGGCGGGTTAGGGGACGGGCGGACCCAGAGATCTTTGAGATGGATACGGTGGACCCACTCCGGTAATTTTAGAGCAATGGGCACTGGACCAGTGGACCCAGCCCAGTCATTCAGGCATTGGTCTGGCAGACTCCATGAACCAAACTAGACCAATGGGTACTGGACCAGTGGACCCAGTCCAGTCGTTCAGGCATTGGTCTGGCAGACTCCATGAACCAAACTTAAACCAATGGGCACTGTACCAGTGGACCCAGTCCAGTCGTTCAGGCATTGGTCTGGCAGACTCCATGAACCAAACTTAAACCAATGGGCACTGTACCAGTGGACCCAGTCCAGTCATTCAGGCATTGGTCTGGCAGACTCCATGAACCAAACATAGACCAATGGGTACTGGACCAGTGGACCCAGTCCAGTCGTTCAGGCATTGGTCTGGCAGACTCCATGAACCAAACTTAAACCAATGGGCACTGTACCAGTGGACCCAGTCCAGTCATTCAGGCATTGGTCTGGCAGACTCCATGAACCAAACTTAGACCAATGGGCACTGGACCAATGGACCCAGTCCAGTCATTCAGGCATTGGTCTGGCAGACTCCATGAACCAAACTAGACCAATGGGCACTGGACCAGTGGACCTAGTCCAGTCATTCAGGCATTGGTCTGGCAGACTTTATGAACCAAACTAGATCAGTAGACACAGGACCAGTAGACCCTGTCCAGTCATTTAAGCATTGGTCTGTCAGACTCCATGAACCAAACTAGACCAATGGACACTGGACCAGTGGACCCAGTATAGCCATTTAACCATTGGTCTAAACACTCGTTTCTGCTGATGCTAGAAAAAAAATCTTGGCTTTTGCCCTCCAAAGCCAAAATGGAATAAAATGGGTCCTTGCCTGACTGACAACGACGACTCTGTTGGAGTAGGTAGGCACATAGCGCAAGTACCAGGGCTCTATGGGGATGTGCAGCGGGTTCATAGGTCGCATAGTTCGAAGGTCATACACCATCAGAAACCTGTCCAATGACAGGCCACCATTCCTGTCCAAATTGGGAGAGAGAAACGATAACGAAAGAGATAAATACGTTTTATTAAAAATTGGAAGAAAAAAAAAGAAAAAAATACACAACTGATTGGTGTTTGCATTGGAAGAGACTTCAGTGAGTAAATTTGTGGCCCTTGCTATTGCCTTGGTACCCCCTAGTTATTGACATTTTACCCCCAGTTAATGTCTTGGTGCTCCTTGTCAATGTCTTGGTGCTCCTTGTCAATGTCTTGGTGCTCCTTGTCAATGTCTTGGTGTGCCTGGTCATTTCAATGGTGCCTCTTAGTCAATGTCTTGGTGCCTTTCAGTCAATGTCTTTGTGCCTTTCAGTCAATGTCTTGGTGCCCCGTTGTCAGTGTCTTGATGCCGCTACTGATTGTCTCTGTGTGCCTTGGTGTGCCTTTGGTGCCCGAAACATTGCCTCAGCATCCTCATTCACTGCCCCGCGTATTCTTCAGGCCTACCTCTCCCCAAAGCCGCAGGTCACGAGCTGGTTGCCGTGCACGTCAAAGTCCGAGAGGGTGCCGGAGTGGGGGTCCAGGACGTGCTCGGCCTTCATGCTGCGCAGGTCCCGCAGGTGCACCTTGCCGCTGGTGTCGCCGCAGCAGATGAAGTTGGTGCCGTGCCGCATGATGGCCACGCCCGGATCCTGGGCGGGGTGGGCCGCCACCTCCCGCCCCTCCAGCAGGTCAAACTCCACCAGGGTGGTCTGGTGGCCCCCCATCAGCAGGTGGGTGCCGTTGTAGATCAGCATGCACTGCATGTCCTGCAGCGACTCCCCTCTTTGAGCGCAGGGAGGGACAGCACCACCGAGTATGGGTTTAAAATGCACCACCACTACTACTTCTGACAGTTATTAATCCATATCCACCGGACTGGTCACAGCACATAAACAGTGTTCAGACTGCCTAAGCCCCTATCACACTAAACAAAACACCAAAAAACGTGTATCGCAAGGGAAAATTGTCAATGCTTTTCCAAAACATAAAACCCACACAAACTATGTACAAGTGGACAGAGTATGAAATTTTCTTTATTATGATATAAGAAAATCTAAAATATCATAAACCATATATCAACAGAACAGTGAATGGGATAGACCTCATCACTTTCACAAACTTAAAAACAGACCAAGGAATTGGTCTATAGCTTTTCTGTAGCTTTTCTGTGTCCTACGAAAAATCCCATAACTCGGCGGTTATGGATTAAGCCTTGACTAGATATACATGTAGATCAGCAGATGCCTCCATGATTGTACACAAACAAATTGCCCCCCCCCCCCCAAAAAAAACCCAAACAATTCTACCTACCTACCTTATTTTCAAATGCCATGTAATCGGAAGCAGAAATATTTTTGGGGGTGGCCTTAAAGGCCTTATACAACATTGCTAAAAGTCAAAATATTCCCACAGTTTGTGTGTTAAACCATTTAACAATCAAAAAAAGCAATCCTGCGAAGGTTTTAGCTCAAATGGTAATCTGAGAAAGTCGAAAAATGCAAAAAAACATCATGGTTTACGCACCGCTCTGTAGTGTCAGAAATAGTTTATTACTCGCGAGTAATAAACTACTTGTCAATGTTTGAGTGAAGATTTCTCGAGAAGTGCAGCATCCCAGACCGTATGATTTCAACATGAGGATTCTATCATGACAATCTACAAACTGTGCAAAATAGAAGGAAATCTGCGGACATCGATTTTTTCCGATCTTCCCAATGTTGCATTGGGCCTGTAAGAGATCAGTCCATGCTCACCGGTAGTCAAAGACGCGCAAGCCCTGGCGGGCGTGGCAGTGGAGGCTGTCGCTGGTCAGGCCCAGCACTCCGCCGTCAAAGGTGGTGATCTGACGGATCTCCTTGGTGGCATGCATCTGGAAGGAGGTGTACTTCTGCATCTGGCGGCCGTAGTAGGATGTGACATGACCCTGCGGGACAACGGGAGAGGAACTAAATGTTGAAAAAACGAGGATTTCGGGGGAGTGTTTGTGTACTGTTTTCATGAAAATGTAAAGTTCCTGCCTTTTTGAGTGAGGAGTTAGTATGGTGCTGCTATTATTGTGTCTGGTACCAAATGAACGAGCTAAATCCCCTTGTACTTCTGCATCTGGCGGCCGTAGTAGGATGTGACATGACCCTGCGGGACAACGGGAGAGGAACTAAATGTTGAAAAAACGAGGATTTCGGGGGAGTGTTTGTGTACTGTTTTCATGAAAATGTAAAGTTCCTGCCTTTTTGAGTGAGGAGTTAGTATGGTGCTGCTATTATTGTGTCTGGTACCAAATGAACGAGCTAAATCCCCTTGTACTTCTGCATCTGGCGGCCGTAGTAGGATGTGACATGACCCTGCGGGACAACGGGAGAGGAACTAAATGTTGAAAAAACGAGGATTTCGGGGGAGTGTTTGTGTACTGTTTTCATGAAAATGTAAAGTTCCTGCCTTTTTGAGTGAGGAGTTAGTATGGTGCTGCTATTATTGTGTCTGGTACCAAATGAACGAGCTAAATCCCCTTGTACTTCTGCATCTGGCGGCCGTAGTAGGATGTGACATGACCCTGCGGGACAACGGGAGAGGAACTAAATGTTGAAAAAACGAGGATTTCGGGGGAGTGTTTGTGTACTGTTTTCATGAAAATGTAAAGTTCCTGCCTTTTTGAGTGAGGAGTTAGTATGGTGCTGCTATTATTGTGTCTGGTACCAAATGAACGAGCTAAATCCCCTTGTACTTCTGCATCTGGCGGCCGTAGTAGGATGTGACATGACCCTGCGGGACAACGGGAGAGGAACGAATCTCGCCAGAAGTAAATGACAGTGTACTCAGTGGGCACTCATAACCCTACCCCCTAGTGATGCGTGCCTGGGACCCTCCTCAATCCTCCACAATCCTCCAATGTGAGTTTGTGCAAGATCCCCACTGCCTCAATCCTCCACAATCCTCCAATATGAGTTTGTGCATGTACATGCACCCCACTTCACCAAACGGGATTGAGGCTTGTGCCTTGCTTCAGACCAGTCATCCATCGAATCAGCCACTAGTCATAATCGAGTCCGAGTCCTGATCCCTGAATAATTATATGTGACCCGGCACAGCGACATGAAGAATATCCCCCCAAAACACTTTTCGAGTAAACAACGCCTGAAGTCAAAGTATCTTCTCAATTCGATTAAAAATCTTTTTTTTTTTTTTGTATTTTCTGAAAGTTAATGTATTGGAGGATATTATGTCTAAAGGATTTTTCCGAAATCCGTCTCTAAATGTTGAAAAAACGAGGATTTCGGGGGAGTGTTTGTGTACTGTTTTCATGAAAATGTAAAGTTCCTGCCTTTTTGAGTGAGGAGTTAGTATGGTGCTGCTATTATTGTGTCTGGTACCAAATGAACGAGCTAAGTCCCCTTGTACTATATTTGATATCATTTGAAAGCTAATGGTATACTTTTTCACATCATCAGAAAATCTGAAAATCTCAAAAGTGGGGGTTATTCCTCATTACGCTGCGCCGGGTCACATATGAGGCTCCAGCCAGACTCCTGGGGCTGCGTTACGTGTCGTTCTTCTTCTGACTCTCGAAGCCTGACGCGTGCGCTCACCGCTTGGTTGCCCATCCAGAGGAGTTCCTCTTGCCGGTCAAAGGCCACCGTAGACACCCCGAAGCGGTCGCCCCCGTCGGCCATGAGGCTGTGGAGCTCCCTGTAGGACCCGTGCATGGGCAGCGGGGGACCTGGGTACAGAAAGGTTAAGCGGGTCAGTTCAGTGCTTCACGGAAAGGGGGAAGAAGGGGGGTGGGGGTTCGGGAACCTGTACGGCCCTCCAAACCACGCCTTACGGTAAATAACACGCCTGCCACCAAAATTCTTCATTTTCACCAACAGGGATGTAAGTGACCAACAAAGTCATTTCCTGAAAATTACCGAAGGCCAATAAACTGTGTGACTGTGAGTGAGCGCTTACGTGACTGAGAGATGCGAATGCGAGATTCATGGCAGGGGTGCAGGTGCCCTTCAGTGTTTAGTGTTTTAATGGATAAAATTGAGCATTTTGAGATACTAGTTTGACATAACAAAAATGTAAAAAACAATATTAAAAAAAAAAAAAAATCAAGGCATTTCTGGAAATCTGAAAAAAAATCAAGATTTCAAGAAATTTGGACATTTTCGGAAGTCTTACATTCCCGTACCAATTCCATGAAGCTATTTAAGCACCAACATTTGCTACATCCCTACCAGGTCGATTTGTCAGCCTTGAATTGCAGTCTATTACCACTAGTGATGGAGACTTAATGCTTTGCTATACAGTGGAACGTCGCTGTAATGAACACCAATATACCGAACATTTGGCTATAATGAATATGCCCTCAGGCTCATGATTTTTGCGTACAAAATATGTGGCCACAACTGCTATAACGAACGACCACTATACCAAACAATTTTGATCAATGCATCTCAGGATGTTCATGATAACGACATTCCACTGTATCACAACCTTACTGGATACAACAACAAACAAGTTCATACCTTCAACATACTCCTCAACAATGGGAGCGTGCCCATCCTCTCCGACATACCCCTCCACCGGAATGGTACCTTCCAGGTAGTCACTGGCTGGATACTGATCACCTGACGGTGGCTGGAACTCCATGACTATTGCATTGGGCTTCAAGTTCAACCATCAATCCCTGACAAAGATCAGAAATACACGGGGGAAAAAACTCTTAGTGAGGTGCGTGGGACGGTTTCACGGGTGTTTTGGGGGTAAAATCTGGGGGTTTCGGCCGGGGGTAGTCATGGAGTTGAACACATCGTTGTTCCCACGTGTTTCCTTACTGAGAAACTTGGACCCTACCATCGCCCGACCTCCTCA
This sequence comes from Luidia sarsii, assembly GCA_949987565.1. Classification (NCBI taxonomy): domain Eukaryota; kingdom Metazoa; phylum Echinodermata; class Asteroidea; order Paxillosida; family Luidiidae; genus Luidia; species Luidia sarsii. The sequence continues at coordinate 6,314,320 of OX465109.1, forward strand.
AAATAAAAAAAAAGGGCGATTGTAAGGGTCCAAGTTACTCGGACTAGTGAAATTCCATGTGACATCAGGCAATCAAATCAAAATGTGTTGTATCCACTTTTTCTGTACAGCGAGATGTACAATTAGTTGCTGCATGTACTTAGATAAGACTTGATGTTTGCATGTTGGAACTTGGAATTACTACACACATGGTGTCACCGCAAACCTTCCACTTAGTTGCTGCTTGCATCCGACTTGGACGAGATGTCTTTTTCTGTATACAGTTAATGGTGAAATAATGCTTCTGACTGGAGCCCTTCCCTCCAACCAGCAAAGATAATTTGAATGATTGAGGGAAGGCCTCCACGCTCCACTGGACAGCTCAGGTGACTTGTCGGGTCACTCCAACTCCAAGTTACTCGGACTAGTTCTACTACTACTACTACTAGTACTTTTGTACTAGTAGTAGTAGTACTTGTACTGTTGTAGTACTAGTAGTACTTACCGAGTAACTTTGACCCTTACAATCGGCTTTTTTTTTTTAATTTGAGGCGATTGTAAGGGTCCAACTCCAAGTTACTTGGACTAAGTACTTAGTAATACACTAATAAAAGTAATACTACTTAGTACTTTAGTAATACTAATATAGTAATAGTAGGACTAGGACTAAGAGTTGTGGATATTTTGTGTAATTTGTAATAAAGATCCTCGAGGCTCGAGTGACCTCGACTGCATCATTATTAAAGTATATGTGTAAATCCGGCAATACAATATGATTTCTGATAATAATACTATAATTATACCAGTTAAACGCTATATTATTATATAAATAAATATTGTAATTATTATATTTATAAACAAACTCCGAAAGTCTAAACAACACAATAAGCACGTGCACTGGTGCACAA
>OX465109.1:6320206-6330206 GCA_949987565.1 Luidia sarsii
AGAAACATTCTCCTGATGACGGCCAGAGCATACTGGTCGAAATGTCGAGTTGCCCTCAGGTTCTTTTCAGAACCATACCTCTTCCTTTAAGAGACCTGATACATGGTGTTCACCGCAAACCTTCCTATATTAAATAGTTTATTACTCGCGAGTAATCAACTATTTCTTACACTACAGAACGGTGCGTAAGCCGTGACGGTTTTTTGCCTTTTTCTACGTTCTCAGATTAACCATTAATTTTGAGCTAAAACCTAATTCGCAGTATTGCTTTTTGGGGATGTTTAATGGGTTAGCCCTGCCTAACATACAAACAGTGGCAAATTTTTGACTTTTACCGATATTGTATGATATATAGGGGGTGGAGCATGCTTGGCAGACACTTAAAGTCTGAAAGGTGACACTCATGTAATGTAATGGTGCACCACAGTGGAGCCGGTTGGGGTGGGGCGCTTCACCAGCAGCGCGTGCGTGGAATAAATAACGGCGCACACTCGACACGCCCTGCATTGTCTGTGCTGCATCATACCAACAATGATGATGATAACCATTATTTTGTACGATCCCTTATAGCTGTCTGTCACAACCCATGGGAAAGCCCCACCCCGTGAGCTGTAACCTTCGGTGGTCCGATTTGTTTCACACAAAACAAAATAAACAATTTACCTCTTTCTGTTGTCACTTACAAGTATTTACATATTTATTTACAGCCTTACGTTATTCCTATCTACATATACGGTCAATACACATGAAATAAAATACAAGTATTAACTAAATAAATAGCAACCCTGATCTCTCATTGATGTAGCCCGGCGAAGGGGGGTACCGATCTTGGCAATGATGAAAGGGAGTCGGAGGATCGGCCGGCAGTTCCTCGGCGACTCTGAAGTCGAGGGTCTGCCTGTGGTCCCTGGGCGTGATGGTGATACTGATGAGCGTCATACCGCGTAGGTCACGCGCTGCTGATCGTTTGGCCCATTGCCGAATGGAATTGAGACAATTTCACGGAATTGAGACAGTTTCATGCCGTGACCCATTGCCGCCGAAATATAATGCACTATCTTTCCCCACCTCTCTCTCCGCTCTCTCCGCTCTCTCTCCCTGTCTCTCTCTCTCCCTCTCTCTCTCCCTCCCTCTCTCTCTCTCTCTCTCCCTCTCTCTCTCTCTCTCCCTCTCCCTCTCCCTCTCTCACTCTCTCTCTCTCACTCTCCCTCTCTCCCTCTCCCTCTCCCTCTCTCACTCTCTCTTTCTCTCTCACTCTCTCTCTCCCTCTCTCTCTCTCACTCTCTCTCTCACTCTCTCTCTCTCCCTCTCTCTCTCTTTCACTCTCTCTCTCTCTCTCTCTCTCTCTCTCTCCCTCTCCTTCCCCCTCTCTCTCTCTCTCTCTCTCTCTCTCCCTGTCCTTCCCTCTCTCTCTCTCTCTCTCTCCCTCTCTCTCTCTCTCCCCTCTCTCTCTCTCCCTCTCTCTCTCCCTCTCTCTCTCTCTCCCTCTCTCTCTCTCTCTCTCTCTCTCTCTCTATCTCTCTCCCTCCCTCTCTCTCTCTCTCCGTATAGGATATTTTGTTTATACATAGCCTAAGCCTTGATGAATTGTATACCCAGGATGTCAATGTGGAAATAAATGTTGAATCGCTGTGGCGTTGCACGTGGATTCGACGCCAGGATAAGGCCTACCGCAATCGAAACTGGTGAACCGAATAGATTCATGATATCTGTTTCACTGGCTACATATATATGTAGACGTTTCAAAAGTTTCAGCTAGGAATCTCTGGCCATTCCCAGGAGAGTTAAATTGGAGCATACATTATATGTGACCCGGCACAACGACATGAGGAATATCCCACCAAAACACGTTTTGAGTAAACAACGCCTGAAGTTAAAGTATCTTCACGAGTCGATTACAAATCTCTCCACATCTCCCCCTTCTGATCTTCTACATCAATTTATTGTGAACGAGAAGCGCGAAGCAGCACTAATAGGCCCGGCTAATAGGCATCCGAAATGGCGGAGTCGTATATAACTAGCTCCCAATTAGACGATGCAGACGTGCAAGTCCGCCGTCTCGTCACTTATTGACAGTGAATATACCGAGGTCAAGGAGGAAGAGACCATTGTTAAAACCCCATTACAAGCATATATACCACCACCATAATTATCAACGCGACTGTGTCTATTCAGGTGGTTGGGTGTTGTTGTCCACAGAACAGTAGCATTTTTTACTTTTTTGGTGACCTCAGAGATTTCAGTTTCTTTAAAAAAAGAAGATGCATTTCGCAGGGCTGGTTACCTTAGTCGTGGGCGTGCGAGTTGTGTGGGCCTTGCTCGGCGCTTGTCCAACCTCCAAGTGGACGCACCACGGGGGAACGTGCTACCCGCTGCTATAGTCGACGGACTGGCGCTATCGTGGCACGCAGGTCGGAGACGGTGCAGGGGCCTGGGAGGGGACCTGTCCCTGCCGCGGAGCCGGGACGAAAATCACCTCAACCGGCTCCTCGCGCCGGGCTACTACGGAACCGCGGGCACCTACGCGTGGCTGGGCTGCCTCTATCAAGACGGCCGGTGGGACTGCGACCAGGGGCCCCGGAACTACAGCCGCTGGAGCGTGGAGCACCGCAAAGTGGGCGACTGCGCCGTCATGCTGGTCGACGGACTGATGTCCGGCGGGGCATCGTCGTGGCGCGGGTTGAACTGCTCCAGGGCCCCTGCGAATCCTGTGCCAGGCCCCGGGCAAGACCGAGAGCCGCGCGGTCACCTGTTCGGCGATCCCCCGTGACCAGCCCCGCTGCCTGACCCGCGACCACACAGTGGCCGAATTCGCCGTCAAGATCCCCATGCAGTGCTGCCTGTCCTGCCGACAAGACCCCATCTGTCGCTCCTTCAACGTAAAGGGAGACATGTGCCAACTCAACGGCGTCATCGCTTCTCAAGTTGACGAGGAGTACTTCAAGATCGTGCCAGACTGCGTCTATTACGAACTAAAATAAACATCGAATTGTTGGAACAACGAAATTGAAAGGTGACCTGTATGTGAGGAAAAATAGAACTTCATTCTCTTATATATAAACGGTCCATTTTCACGTGGTGTTATATAGTGGAACGAACTCAATAGAGGTTTAAAAGAGTGTATACTTCAGAAACACTTTGATCTTTGCCCTGTTTAGTTTTATTGAATTATCTTTACTTTCTGCTTACTCTTTATACATAGTGTACCGGGTCACACTCTATCTAAAAGCCATTGTCCTGTTTCAGTCCGTGTGTAGTTAGTAGTATGTTGTTGTTCTTTTCACTTTACCAACTGAGGGAAAGGTACAAATAAATAGCTCTACTTCACCCTTTTCCTTCATATTGACACCTTATAATATTACACACAATTACATACTTTCTGTAAGGATATTTTGTTTATACATAAGCCTTGATGAATTGTATACCCAGGATGTCAATGTGGAAATAAATGTTGAATCGCTGTGGCGTTGCACGTGGATTCGACGCCAGGATAAGGCCTACCGCAATCGAAACTGGTGAACCGAATAGATTCATGATATCTGTTTCACTGGCTACATATAGATGTAGACGTTTCAAAAGTTTCAGCTAGGAATCTCTGGCCATTCCCAGGAGAGTTAAATTGGAGCATACTTTATATGTGACCCGGCACAATGACATGAGGAATATCCCACCAAAACACGTTTTGAGTAAACAACGCCTGAAGTTAAAGTATCTTAATTTTTGTTTATTTTCGGTCATTTTAAGTATTAGAGGATATTATATTTTGATATCATTTGAAAGCTCATGGTATACTCTTTCACATCATTAGAAAACCTCAAAATTTCAAAAGTGGGGTTATTCATCATTATGCTGTGCCTCTAATATCCTCTAACACTTAAAATTTCCGGAAAAAAAGAAAGATTTGTGATCGAATCGTGAAGATATTTTAACTTCAGGCGTTGTTTACTCAAAAAGTGGTTTGGTGGGATATTCCTCATGTCGTTGTGCCGGGTCACATATAATTAGTGTGTTTCTTCACGGGTACATCCTTTTTGTTTGGTTGAATTGGGGCTTATTTTGGACCTTCACGTGACTGTTTGATAACTTTGTTTGCAGACAGCTGTTAAATAAAGCCCCTACACACCATTGGTTAGGGTCTTAGAAACGCGTCCATTCTTTGTCTAATCCAGCATTTTTATATGCATGAAATAACACACCTGTGAAAGTTTCAGCTCAATCCGTCAACCATGTCGCGAGAAACTTAAACAAAATGGTGAAAAACTGGCTCATTTTTTCAATAAACTGTGGCAGCTTAAATGATCACTTGAAGGATCGCAAAATGCACCAAGCAGAATTTTTAACAGGTTTAAACCGGAAAATCTCGAATAAATCTCGAAACAGTCGCCGGTAATTGCCAATGGCGTTAAGGTCGGTGAGCATGGTTTTCTCCAAAAGTCGTTTTAAAACGACCGTTGTAAATTCATATAAAATTCAACTTTTCATGAAAATGGCGGCATTCCAAGCGCTAAAAGTTCACAGCATGTCTGATACTGGTATTTACTTCCATTTGTGAATCACTTTAACCAAATTTGTCAGGTCGAAATCTGGATTAAATTTTGTGCAAATGGTGTGCAGGGGCTTTAATTCATTGCCGTTCTGAAGAGCTCAACCGTACGTGTCGCATGGTGCGCCATAAGTGCCCTTTCACTGTTATCATTGTTATCAAAATAACCATTGTACGTGGATTACTTCAGATGAAAATTGAAAGAAAGCTGTTAGCGGGAGGCCCTCGTGCATTCTGAATGCTTTCAGCAAACAATGGCCTTATTTAAGCAGCTCTATGAATTATGACTTGGACGCCATTAGGGATGGTTTGTGATAGGGCATAGCCAACAATGGGTGATGCCAGGGGACTCGGAAAGCTGCTTATGAATTAATAGCCAGCAGAGAAAAATCTGGCAACAAAGACGTTGACAGCATCCCTCCCCCTGTGCGCAAACTCGCCAATCGTCAGCCAATAGGTACTCGCCACACACAAGAGGCGTGCTGCCAATACACCCATATACTGGCCTTGCAAAATTCAACTCTCTTCATTGCAGCTAACTCCAGCAGTCACCTTAGAAGACAGACTATTTCACGTCTTATCACGTTTTGGATTCACCACTTTAATTATTAAATACCACAGTAGCCTAAGGCAGAATGTACGCTACACCGCTGATAGTCGTCGCTATCGTGTTGAAAATAGTGATGGCCGTACACAAGAGCTGCCCATCCTCCAAATGGATCTACCAGAATGGATCCTGCTACTTGATCCACGATGAGCCAATACTTTCATGGTCTAAGAGTAGGAAGATGTGCCAAAGCCTTGGCGGGGACTTGGTACTGCCCCGGAGCCAGGAGGAGAATGACTTCGTTTACCATAAGACACTACCAGGTTATGTTATGGATAGTATCCATACTGATAATGTCTGGCTCCGCTGCTACTTCAAAGACAACAAATGGGATTGCTCCGATGACACCAGCAATTACACCAACTGGAGCACGACTATCCACAAAAAAGGAAATTGTTCGATCATTAGACTGTCGGAAAATGGAAAATGGCGCGGACTTCTTTGCAATGACATGAAACGATCCATGTGTCAGATGCCTGCCGAACCACAGACTCGTACCGTCACCTGTTCAGCGATCCCCCGTGACCAGCCCCGCTGCCTGACCGACCACACAGTGGCCGAATTCAGAGTCAAGAGTTCCTCGCGATGCTGCCTCGCCTGCTCCAAAGACCCACGCTGCCGCTCCTTCAACGTGAAGGGAGACATGTGCCAACTCAACGGCGTCATCGCTTCTCAAATTGACGAGGAGTACTTCAAGATCGTGCCAGACTGCGTCTATTACGAATAAAGATAAACATCGATTTGTTTTAACCAACGTATAGCTGTGCTGTTGCACGTGGAATCAACGACAGATAGTTTACACAACAATAATGAAAAAGGCTTTAGGGTAAAGAAAGATTCTTTATTACACAGTTTGTATACTTGACAGGTTTAGAATGTTTTTTTTTTTTCGTGCGCCCTATTCCAGTCATTAATATTGTTTGGGACAAATGTCAATATATTGTCAAAAATGGATTAGAGATTGCATTTATTACAATAGCAGCATTATTACTTGTGGTCAACTCAGCTTTTCAACGTTTCAATAATTAACATTGCCATACATAAAGCTTTTGGCAAATAGTTTGCGGGTGACATGTGACTTTGTGATCAATTTTCATCAGTAAAGTGGACCAATAAGGGCTGTTGTTGACAAATGACGTCACCGGTTGCCCTTTTGACCAAAGGCTGCTGAAAATGTTGATTAGGCATCCCATAATGATTTTACAGTAATGTTATATGAACAAGTGTGCACGGTAAGAACCCCTGCAATTGAGATGTTTTTGGAAAATTAGATGATTTCTTTGATGCTAGTAAAGCGGGGTTCTCCGCCAGTAAGTCGCCCAATGGCAGATCGCAAACACGCTGCACGACATGCCTGTGTAAATATTGTGTGATGGGCATTAAGTATGGGGGTTCGTGCTGAGCTACTCTAACAAAATAAGCATCACGAATAATCGGTCTACAAGGATGTGTTTATGTGGGACGTTTGCCAATGCAGTGGAAGGCATGACCAGACTGTCATCTTTAGATAAGGATGGTATCGTTCAACCGTCAGCCAATAGGTACTCGCCACACACAAGAGGCGTGCTGCCAATACACCTATATACTGGCCGTGCAAAATTCAACTCTCTTCATTGCAGCTAACTCCAGCAGTCACCTTAGAAGACTGACTATTTCACGTCTTAATACGTTTTTGGATTCTCCACTTGAACGATTTAATACCACAGTTAGCCTAAAGCAGAATGTACGCTACACCGCTGATAATCGTCGCTATCGTGTTGAAAATAGTGATGGCCGTACACATGAGCTGCCCATCCTCCAAATGGATCTATCAGAATGGATCCTGCTACTTGATCCACGATGAGCCAGTACGTCAATGGTCTGACAGTAGGAAGATGTGCCAAAGCCTTGGCGGGGACTTGGTACTGCCCCGGAGCCAGGAGGAGAATGACTTCGTTTACCATAAGACACTACCAGGTTATGTTCAGGATGGAATTTATACTGATAATGTCTGGCTCCGCTGCTACTTCAAAGACAACAAATGGGATTGCCCCGATGATCCCAGCAATTACACCAACTGGAGCACGGATCGGAGCAAATTGGGAGATTGCGCGATGATGAGACTCGGAGAGAATGGAAAGTGGCGCGGAGTACGTTGCAATGATTTGAAACGATCCGTGTGTCAGATGCCTGCCGAACCACAGACTCGTACCGTCACCTGTTCAGCGATCCCCCGTGACCAGCCCCGCTGCCTGACCGACCACACAGTGGCCGAATTCAGAGTCAAGAGTTCCTCGCGATGCTGCCTCGCCTGCTCCAAAGACCCACGCTGCCGCTCCTTCAACGTGAAGGGAGACATGTGCCAAATCAACGGCGTCATCGCTTCTCAAGTTGACGAGGAGTACTTCAAGATCGTGCCAGACTGCGTCTATTACGAATAAAGATAAACATCGATTTTTTTTAACCAACGTATAGCTGTGCTGTTGCACGTGGAATCAACGACAGATAGTTTACACAACAATTATGAACAAGGCTTTAGGGTAAAGAAAGATTCTTTATTACACAGTTTGTATACTTGACAGGTTTAGAATGGTTTTTTTTCGTGCGCCCTATTCCAGTCATTAATATTGTTTGGGACAAATGTCAATAAATTGTCAAAAATGGATTAGAGATTGCAGTTATTACAATAGCAGCATTATTACTTGTGGTCAACTCAGCTTTTCAACGTTTCAATAATTAACATTGCCATACATAAAGCTTTTGGCAAATAGTTTGCGGGTGACATGTGACTTTGTGATCAATTTTCATCAGTAAAGTGGACCAATAAGGGCTGTTGTTGACAAATGACGTCACCGGTTGCCCTTTTGACCAAAGGCTGCTGAAAATGTTGATTAGGCATCCCATAATGATTTTACAGTAATGTTATATGAACAAGTGTGCACGGTAAGAACCCCTGCAATTGAGATGTTTTTGGAAAATTAGATGATTTCTTTGATGCTAGTAAAGCGGGGTTCTCCGCCAGTAAGTCGCCCAATGGCAGATCGCAAACACGCTGCACGACATGCCTGTGTAAATATTGTGTGATGGGCATTAAGTATCGGGGTTCGTGCTGAGCTACGCTAAAAATAAGCATCACGAATAATCGGTCCACAAGGATGTGTTTATGTGGGACGTTTGCCAATGCAGTGGAAGGCATGACCAGACTGTCATCTTTAGATAAGGATGGTATCGTTCAACCGTCAGCCAATAGGTACCCGCCACACACAAGAGGCGTGCTGTCAATACACCTATATACTGGCCGTGCAAAATTCAACTCTCTTCATTGCAGCAAACTCCAGCAGTCACCTTAGAAGACAGACTATTTCACTTCTTAACACGTTTTGGATTCTCCACTTGAATGATAAAATACCACAGTAGCCTGAAGCAGAATGTACGCTACACCGCTGATAATCGTCGCTATCGTGTTGAAAATAGTGATGGCCGTACACATGAGCTGCCCATCCTCCAAATGGATCTATCAGAATGGATCCTGCTACTTGATCCACGATGAGCCAGTACGTCAATGGTCTGACAGTAGGAAGATGTGCCAAAGCCTTGGCGGGGACATGGTACTGCCTCGGAGCCAGGAGGAGAATGACTTCGTTTACCATAAGACACTACCAGGTTTCGTTCAGGATAGTATCTATACTGATAATGTCTGGCTGCGCTGCTACTTCAAAGACAACAAATGGGATTGCTCCGATGACCCCAGCGATTACACCAACTGGAGCACGAAAATGAAAAAAGTGGGAAATTGCGCGAACATGCAACTTCAAGAGAATGGAAAGTGGCGCGGAGTACGTTGCAACAAATTGAAACGATCCGTGTGCCAGATGCCTGCCGAACCACAGACTCGTACCGTCACCTGTTCAGCGATCCCCCGTGACCAGCCCCGCTGCCTGACCGACCACACAGTGGCCGAATTCAGAGTCAAGAGTTCCTCGCGATGCTGCCTCGCCTGCTCCAAAGACCCACGCTGCCGCTCCTTCAACGTGAAGGGAGACATGTGCCAACTCAACGGCGTCATCGCCTCTGAGGTTGACGAGGAGTACTTCAAGATCGTGCCAGACTGCGTCTATTACGAATAAGGATAAACTTCGAATTGTTGATACAACGTACGTATAGCTGCGCCGTTGCACGTGGAATCGACGACAGATAGTTTACAAAAAAATGAAAAAGGCTTTAGGGTAAAGAAAGATTCTTTATTACACAGCTTGTATAATTGAAATTTAGTGGGCCTGAGTTTGTGTACTTGACATGTTTAGAATGTATTTTTTTCGTGCGACCTAATCTATAGTCATTAATATTGTCTGAGACAAATGTCAGTATCTTGTCAAAAATGCATTAGAAATTACAGTTATTACAATAGCAGTATCATTAATTGTGGTCAATTGAACCTTTCGACGTTTCAATAATTACCCATGTTAGACAAAAAATCTTTTTGGGAAAATATTTTGCGCAACACCTATGACTTTGTAATAATTTTTCACCAGTACAGTTGACCAATAAGGGCTGTTGTTGACAAATGACGTCACAGGTACCCTTTTGACCAACGCTGCTGAAAATGTTGATTAGGCATCCCATAATGATTTTACAGTAATGATATATGAACAAGTGTGTGCGCGGGATGAAACCCTGCAAATTGAGATGATTTCAGAAATTATAATGATTTCTTTGATGCTAGTAAAGCGGGGTTCTCCGCCAGTAAGTCGCCCACTGGCAGATCGCAAACACGCTGCACGACATGCCTGTGCATAGATATTGTGTGATGGGCATTATAATAAGTATGGGGGTTCGTGCTAAGCTACTCTAAAAAAATAAGCATCACGAAT
>OX465109.1:6335206-6377706 GCA_949987565.1 Luidia sarsii
ATTGCGCGGAGATGAGACTTGGAGGGAATGGAAAGTGGCGCGGAATTGGTTGCAACCAATTGAAACGATCCGTGTGCCAGATGCCTGCCGAACCACAGACTCGTACCGTCACCTGTTCAGCGATCCCCCGTGACCAGCCCCGCTGCCTGACCGACCACACAGTGGCCGACATCAGAGTCAAGAGTTCCTCGCGATGCTGCCTCGCCTGCTCCAAAGACCCACGCTGCCGCTCCTTCAACGTGAAGGGAGACATGTGCCAAATCAACGGCGTCATCGCTTCTCAAGTTGACGAGGAGTACTTCAAGATCGTGCCAGACTGCGTCTATTACGAATAAAGATAAACATCGAATTGCTGGAACAACGTAGCTGTGACGTTGCACGTGGATTCGACGCTAGATTACCATTATCAACACTCATGAACAATATAGACTTCATATCTGTGTTTCACTGTATAGTATATTAGATACCTACTATTCTTTCTCAAAACCATTTGTAGTAATCTTTTTGCAGTGTCAACATGATTACATGGACGTGAATTGACTTGAAGCAGGAGAGAAAACGAAAGCAGAACAGTGCGGGAAACGTCGCCAATTATTGAAAAGTAGCCTAAGGGTAATACTCCTGGATAACAAACAAGGATATTGGTTGGCAAGGACCTTAACGCATGGAAGTGACGGTTACCTGTAGAGGATGCGAAGGCATGGAAGCCGTGACCAAAACAACGTTAGACGGAGGATGAACGATGCCATCAAAAACAAAATGACACTGAAACCAATTGCGAATTCGAACATGCTGATTGAGTGTGCGTTCGATTAGCTCTCCCTTGTGGATATACAGTTGGCTACACGTCACGCTATACCTTCACCTCGGGTAAGTCGGGTAAAGTTAATGCACTGCCGACTACCTGTTCAACCGAGGCAGCCCTGGGAGCGCTAATCGAATGCACCTATTGTGATAGTTAAAAATGAAAAAGGTTCAAAGAAAGATTCTTCATCAGGTATAGTTTGTACAGGTACTTGACACGGTCAAGACATTTTTTTTATCGTGTGTGCTAATCTAGACTAGCCACTATTTTGGAAAGGGGGAGGGGAGGGGGAGAGGGAGAGGGAGAGGGAGAGGGAGAGGGAGAGGGAGGGAGAGGGAGAGGGAGATGGAGAGGGAGAGGGAGGGGGAGAGGGAGAGGGAGAGGGAGAGGGAGAGGGAGGGGAGGGGGAGGGAGAGGGAGAGGGAGAGGGAGAGGAAGAGGTAGAGGGAGAGGGAGAGGAAGAGGAAGAGGGAGAGGGAGAGGTAGAGGGAGAGGGAGAGGGAGAGGAAGAGGAAGAGGAAGAGGAAGAGGAAGAGGAAGAGGAAGAGGAAGAGGGAGAGGGAGAGGGAGAGGGAGAGGGAGAGGGAGAGGGAGAGGGAGAGGGAGAGGGAGAGGGAGAGTGAGAGGGAGAGGGAGAGGGAGAGGGAGAGGGAGAGGGAGAGGTGAGGGTGGGGGAGAGGGAGAGGGAGAGGTGAGGGTGGGGTGGGGGGAAGGGGAGGAGAGGAGGGAGAGGGAGAGAGGAAGTTAAAATTCATTTAATGTTTTAAGGCCTACGATTTCTTTGTCGAAATTAAGCTACCGGAGTGGCCTCATTATCTAACCGGCACATAAAAGGTTAGCCTTTGATCAAGGCGCACGCGGCGAACATGATAGTCGCCATTGCTCAAGAGCGAGGAGACGAGGTTTAAACGCGAACCCGACGCACGACGAAAGACTACACGACGAATCGGGCTCTGCAGAGGTTATGGTTCTCTTTTCATTTGCAGATACGATATGCATATTCATTATATGCGAGAGTCTTCACCAATCAAAACAGAGATCCAGAGGCGCTAGCGGCGGCGCGCACAGTCCCGACGACACGCAGCTCGGCTGCCACATTGTGTGCGAGCACGTGCTGGCCCGCCGTGCGGTTTGTCGGGCAGTTTTTCTTCGTGCGATGGTTTGGTGTTCAACTGGTCACCTCCACCTCGCTCTTGGCTAGCAGGCTGCGCACTAATATTGAAATGTGTGCAAACGCTCGACAGATAAGCGACCGCAGCTATCCATTTTGCCGCATGCGCCTTGATCAAAGGCTAATAAAAGATAGGTTGTATAGTTATCAGTGCATCACCATGAAATACACTACCGAAGCCTATCAGCAACTAAATAATCCTAAAAAAAAGAGGAAAAAAAGGTAAATTCCAGGAGCTAAATACAATACATTTGGGACTATATATGATATCTCCTAACCTAAGGACCATGGGAAAACACAGTGGGCACGAATCATAAAGCCTTGTGGAGAACTAGTCCAATAGGTTGAATAGGTCTCCAGAAGGAAATCGTAAAGGTGTATAGGTCTCCACAAGGTTTTCACCAAACTGGTATTTGGAAATAACTCAAAAACGTTAAATTTGTGATGGGTAAGAATCCGTCGCAAATTTAAGTGCTAAGGGACATATGGCCCAAATTTCTACCCAGGAAAGTGAATGTGGTTGAAATGGGAGCATTTTAAAAACATCGTTTCTCACTCGGTTGTATAGTGCACGAGAAGAAAGCCATGTCTCCACAAGGATACAAAAATGGGTATGGGTGAGCGCACAGAAGTGTGCAACTGAAGAATTCCCATTATTTCGTTTACGAAACTAAACAAACAAACAAATGCTGAAAGAAATTTGGGAGCCACATGAAGACCAACAAAAATCAAGTGAGACACAAACGATTCAAAATTGTTCAATATTGCAGTTTTGTTTAAACGAAGTCTTAAGATATTATATTACAGTAGTTGTAAATACTCATGAAACTCTGAAAGGCATGGCGTTGACCCCAAAAAACCACTTTCGAGCAATGCATAAACCTCCATTGGGTTCATGGGTTCTTATATCAATAATCTCACAAAACAATATGATTCATTGTAATATAGGCCTAAGGGACAAAACCTGTACATTCCTTTTATTAAAACGATAAGATTTTTCATCATTATATCTATATGCACTTAAGCAAGCACATGTATAGTACATTACATTACATGACATGACTGGTCACCAATCTTTCTTTTTTTTCTTAACAGTATCTGTGTACACGTTTGAAATTGAATCTAGTCACTTTGCCTTTGAGAAAGGTCCTGCTGGGATCGAAACGTCAGGCCCTCTAACTTTTGAGATTGATGTATTGCAGTTCAGTTTAGACAGTGAGCAGTTTGCAACATTTCTTTTTTGCATTTAAATCATTTTTAAATTTAGGGTAATGTTAAATATTACCAGTTGCATACTTATAAATAACTGTAATTTTATTAGCTCCGTTTAATTGGATGTTTTCATGATACATGTATTCTTGAAAATTCTTTTGAAAAATTCTTCTATGGAGAGATTTTTTTGGTCGAAGAATTAATATCTGTGAAATAAATCGATGAGAGTACGCTATGCGTACAAGCGAGTCAAACCTGGCACAATCAGAGGCCTGTGTGGCTTTTCTCACGCTGCATATATTTTTGTGGAAGGCTGAAAAAGGGTCTTTTTAAGACTCGGCCTCCGGATTTGGAGGGCCCGGTGCGAAGTGGTCAGGCCAGTCCCACAACCAGGAATGCAACTGTTGAATTGTAAAAAAAAAAACGAGGAAAATGTCTGAATGAAACTGCGAACTTGAAGCACCAAGCACTTACAGCGTGGGGTTTGGGGCCCGCTTAAGGGCCCGCGAAAAATTTGTATTCTAGATGCTCTGTGGTGCATTCTGAGCAGTTTTTGACCACTTATGACTTTAAGCTGAGTGACAGATTTTACCCTTGTTCAAGGCATACACCCAGAAAATTGAATTTTTGTTTACACAAAATGAAAAGTAAACATCAAAGTTTCTTACCTGATCTCAGCATGTGTTTTAAATAATAGTTAGGGGAAAAGAAATATCTTTTTTTTTCTTCTTTCTTTTTACAGATTTTTTTTCTTCTTTTTTTCACCGAATTAAAAAAAAACCGCGGAAATCCGCGGATCCGCGGAAAAGTTGCATAACCTCCGGCCGTTTGGGGTGAAAGGAATACATTGATCCAGTAGGTCATGCCCACCATAGAAACGGCCAAGCAACTGCGCACATGCGCACAACGCGTCACGATCGCCCACATGCCATGTGCGTCCACTGCACGCCAGCAACAACCGCAAACACTTCTCTCCGTTGGACTTTGGTTTTGAAAAAGGCGAAAAAAAAATTTCCTCTCTTGCCAGGGGTATATCGTAAGCTTGACCATGGTTAAGGATAGAACTTGGGTTTGCGAAGGAATTGCCTGGTACATACGAAACAAAAGTAAACACAACGAAGAGCGTGTAGTAAAGAATACACAATGTACAACGCAATGTCGGACAAAATGGCGGCAATTTGTCGGACCTTGAATCGCGCGTTGCGATTGGTCAATTTGTCAAGGGGCGCGGCCTACTGGATCGGTGTATTACACTCGGTCTCGGTCAACTGGAAGAGGGATGCAGGTGAATCTTCTCCTCTTGCGGTGTCCCATCATGAGTCTCTCTGGTTGGCCAATTGCCAAGGTTGTACGACCGCAAGTGCCATAAAAAAAGGCTGGGATCAATATGGCGCCGATGCACTTTTCATTCTCACAATAAGAGCGCATTATAACCTGGGCCCTTTTCCCAAAACCCGGCTTAGGCTTCGGCTCCGGCTCCGTCTCTATCAACCAAACGCAGAAAACACACAGGTTGGAGTTCGTTGTTGACGCTGAAGCTTTTGGATTCCTTTTTCAAAATGCCAGTGTAACATTCAAAGAACGAAGCCAAAGGCCTCCCGTTCTCATGCCTCGTACTTTTAAAACGGACGCAAGAACTAGAGACAAAGCCGGAGCCTGAGCCTAAGCCGGGTTTTGGGAAAGAACCTTGGTCTGCCTGGAGAAATCCTCGCACACGCACACACACAGGGCAAGGCAAGGTCAAAGGTCAAATGTCAAAGGTCAGCCTCACTGGTCCCCAGTCCTGTCCCGGCCGCGTTCTCAGTTGCTATCGCTCATCAGACGGACCCTTAGTGCATCGTCCACGTCGTCAATGACTTTGATCGCAGCCACTGGGATTCTTGTCCCTGAGAAGAAAAAAAATGTCAAAACGGGGAAGAAAAAAGAAGAAAAAGAGATGCTGACGACCGAATCATCATTTGCAAAAGGAAATCCTGACCGGGAGCAGGGAAAAATGGCACTGGGCCGGGATTTGAACCCGAGACCTCTTCTTTTGCATATCAGCATATTAAGCAAACTACCAAAGTCGACAAACTAAAGGAAAAACCTGACTGGGAAATTTTGAATTTGTTGTTGTTGAAAAATTGGCAAAGAAAACTTTGACTACCCAGTCCTTCCCCAAAAAGGTCAACTAGTGACTAGTCTTTGCCGCGGTGGAGGCACCAGTTGGAATCATTAACCCATTAACTGCCCACCATCATTCTTTGTTATTTTCCAATTCATTTTGTCATTTTTAATTTTTTTTTTTCTATTTTTTTTTTCAATTCAAAATTGTTGGAGAGGAACAACTGACCTGGACCGAAAATGCTTTTGACGCCTCGTTGGAAGAGGAACTCGTAGTCCTGGGGAGGGATTACTCCCCCAACGATGACACAAATGTCCCTGCAATCGGAAATTGATCAAAAATAAAATTGGGATTAATTTCTATCAGCTTGGCCTGTGCGAGGAGCAATGGAGTCTGCTGTGAAATTGAGAAAGTGAAATGATTTCAGCCAACTTGTCATTCTGCTTCTAGTATGTTCCATCGCACAGTGCCGTGTGGAGCCCCCTCTGTCCCCTCTTCCTCCCTCTCATTCTCTCTCTCTCCCCCCTGCCCTCTGTCTCACTCTTTCTCTCATTGTATCTTTCTTCCCCCCCCCCTCTCTCTCTCCCCTCAGTCACACTGGTTTTTCACTTTCTGGCCTCTGTCAAACTCTTGTTGTTCCCGCCCCCTTCCTCTCTTTCTCTCTCTCTCTCACTCCCTCTCTCCCCCCTCTCTCTCTCACACTCCCTCTCTCCTCTCTCTCTCTCTCTCTCTCTCTCTATCTCTCTCTCCCTCTATCTCTCTACTCCCCTCTCTCTTCCTCTCCCCCCTCTCTCTCTCCTTTTTTTTCTCTCTCTCTCCCTCTCTCTCTTCCTCTGTCTCCCCCTCTCTCTCTCTCTCCCTCTCTCCCTATATCTCTCCTTTCTCTCTCTCTCACCCTCTCTCTCCCCCCCTCTCTCTCTCCCTCTCTCTCTCTTCCCCCCTCTCTTTCTCTCTCCCTCTCTCTCTCTATCTCCCTCTCTCTCTCTCACCCTCTCTCACACTTTCTCTCTCTCTCTCTCTCTCTCTCTCCCTCTCTCTCTCTCTGTCTCTCTCTCTCTCTGTCTGTCTCTCTGTCTCTCTGTCTCTCTCTCTCTCCCTCTCTCTCTCTCAAATCTAGAGCAACAAAAGTGGGGGCATTGATAGAAAGAGTTGCAGTAGAGCAGCCAACAGAAGTGCTGCTGGCATTGAAAGAAACGGCACAAAGAAGGGAGTGAGTAAGGAATAGGACAGAGACGTGAGATGACCAAGAACTGGCAGAGAGTTTTTCCGCCGAGGATTGCAGGGACCGTCGTCCGGCGGGAGACGTAGCGAGACCACCCACCCTCTGCCCATGTCCTTGAGTGCCGAAATCAGCTCCGGCACCAGGGTCTTGTGGCCGGCCGCCAGGGTGCTCACTCCAACCACATGGACGTCGGCATCGATGGCTTGCTGGGCAACCTCCTCCGGTGTCTGCCGACGGGACAAAAAAATAAAAAAATTACTGTCGATCAATACGCCAATCCAGTAGGCCATGCCCACTAGAGCAAAGGTTTAAGCTTTTTCTCGCTGACATTTTGACATCCAAAAGCCTGGCAGTACACCATCGTTCAGCTCGCGAGTGTATACAAACTGCACGCAGTATAGTAAGGTACAAAAAATATTTCAGGCAGCTCAGGCGGGATTCGAACCAGCGACTCCCGCTGTCTAGTACGGACGTCTTATCTATGATTCAACGCCGCTATACATTATTCGAATCCACCACACGACCTCGACCAGCAACATGTAGTAGGGGTACATCCATACGGGAGTTTTCCGTTGTGATGTCACACCCCCGGCAGTGACTGGCGGGCCATTAGAAAAGATGGCGGGTTGCGGGAACGCAAATTCGACCACTGAATTCCACGATTTTTCCCTCTTTACGAAACTCGTGGGTGAGTAGCACAGGTAATTGCAGGTTGTTTTTAACACCCAATCAGATAAAGCCAACATTTTTATCTGGGATTCATTCCCCTTTAAGCAACTGTGCACATGCGCACATTGTGTCACGATCGCCCACACGCCGTGCGCGTCCACTGCACGCCCGCAACCACCGAAAGCACTTCTCTCCGTTGGACTTCATTAAAATAACTCACTCGTAATTTGTCTGCCCCTCCCTTGAGCGGTCACTCTTAAAAAGACCCGTAATTAATCCTGATACTGGTTTTGGAAAAAGGCAAAAAAAAATCCTAGCTCTTGCCAGGTTAGCGAGAGTCAGCAGTACAATGGAAACATAAACACCGCTTTACCGTGGCTACGGATAAACCCCGGGTCGGCAAAGCTATTGCCCGGTACATACGAAACAAAAGTAAACGCAACAAAGAGCGTGTAGTAAAGAATACAAAATCTAAAACGTCCACGTCGGACAAAATGCCGGGCAATTTGTCGGACCTCAAATCGCGCGTTGTGATTGGTCAATTTGTCGAGCCTGGGCATGGCCTACTGGATCGGTGCATTGTGCGGAGACACTGCAGCACCAGACTTTGCTTCAGAACAACGAAAGACGACCGTCGACTTGGCATGAGAGCATTTCCAGTGTGCATCAATTTCCACTCTCCGGTCTGAATTTTTTTTTCCGACGGTCCGGACTCACCTGGAAGAGGGGACCGATGTCCACGTCAAAGCCCAGGTCGGCAAAACTGGTGGCCACGACCTTCGACCCCCTGTCGTGCCCGTCCTGCCCCATCTTGGCCACCAGGATACGAGGGCGACGCCCCTCCTTGGTCAGGAACTCCTGCCAGGAAAAAAAGAAAAGAAAAAAGGAGTGCGCGTAGGCGGGAGATGGGCAACGTTCGGTCGGCTGCGATCTAATCACTAATCCTCGATAAGACCCTCACTCACTTTCAGATGCGTGAAAAAAGAGATAGGTGTTTAAAGGCCCTATACAACATTGGTAAAGGTCAAAAGACTGCCACACTTTGTGTGTTAAACCATAAAAAATTATCAAAAAAGCAATCCTGCGAAGGTTTTAGCTCAAATGGTGATCTGAAAAAAAGTAGAAAAAGGTAAAGAATCGTCACGGTTTTTGCACCGTTCTGTAGTGTCAGAAATAGTTTATAACGATGCTTGATTAAAAATTTCTCTAAAAGTATAGCTTCCCAGAATGTTCTGTCAGTGGGTGATGACCCTCACTAATCCTAGATAAGACTCTTTTCAATTCCAGATGTGTGAAAAAAAATAGTCATCTTAGGGGGCCACAATTTTTGTTTAAATGTTGCCTCTTTCTTTGAAATACTGGGTAGGTGGGTCAAGGAAAAAAAAAAATCGAAAATCAAAAATTCACTATTCATATTAAAATCCAGATAAAAAAAGTCTCTGCCTGACTTGCCTTTTTACATATCATGCGCGCTGCGATGTAAGTGACCGCCAACGTCATTTCCTGAAAATCTCTGAAGGCCAATAAATTGTGCGACTGCAAGTGAGCGCTTACGTGACCGAGAGATGCGACTGTGAGTGAGCGTTTGAACAGATACAAATTAGCAATTTGAGATAAAAAATATTAAAAAAAAAAAAATATTAAAAAAAATATATATATACTGCAGGGTTTTTGTGCACTGCTCGTCGTCTTGCAATTGATCGTAAGTTATGATTGGTTCAGTGAAATCGACGACAGGGGACGTCCTGCAGCGAGCAGTTTGCAATATCTTTGTGTGGCTTTATGTACCTCGATCCTCGCCATGCACTTGTCAATCTCCCCGTCCTCCCCGTACTCGGATCTGTAGGCGCCGCTGACCAGTCGATCCACGGCCACGTGCCGGGAGAAGACCTTCTCCATGGCGTCCGAGATCTCACCCACACTGCAGCGAGCTCGGGCGGCCTGTGGGGGGGAACAACACGCAGCGCTGACAGCTTCGGATTTCATGACAGATTTTTTTTTTTTTTTTTTTGGGGGGGGTCAAATGAAGAACAAAAAATGGCAATGACTGGACCTGGGACTTGAACCCCAGACCTATGGTTTTGAGTATCAGTGGTCTGCCCACCTGAGCTATCCATCCCTTAGATGGTGGCCTAACCCAAACAGTCAACTAGTCTCTGACGGGTTGGGGGCGCAAGTCAGGGGAAAAACTGACTAGAAACCTTTGAACTAATTAAAAAATTGCAAAGAAAACTTTGACTGGACCGGGATTTGAACCCGAGACCTACGGTTTTGAGTATCAGTGCTCTGCCCACCTGAGCTATCCATCCCTTAGATGGTGGCCTAACCCAAACAGTCAACTAGTCTCTGACGGGTTGGGGGCGCAAGTCAGGGGAAAAACTGACTAGAAACCTTTGAACTAATTAAAAAATTGCAAAGAAAACTTTGACTGGACCGGGATTTGAACCCGAGACCTACGGTTTTGAGTATCAGTGCTCTGCCCACCTGAGCTATCCATCCCTTAGATGGTGGCCTAACCCAAACAGTCAACTAGTCTCTGACGGGTTGGGGGCGCAAGTCAGGGGAAAAACTGACTAGAAACCTTTGAACTAATTAAAAAATTGCAAAGAAAACTTTGACTGGACCGGGATTTGAACCCGAGACCTCTGGTTTTGAGTATCAGTGCTCTGCCCACCTGAGCTATCCATCCCTTAGATGGTGGCCTAACCCAAACAGTCAACTAGTCTCTGACGGGTTGGGGGCGCAAGTCAGGGGAAAAACTGACTGGAAACTTTTGAACAATTTTTTTAAATGCCAAAGATAACTTTGACTGGACCCGGGACTTGAACCCGAGACCTATGGTTTTGAGTATCAGTGCTCTGCCCACCTGAGCTATCCATCCCTTAGATGGTGGCCTAACCCAAACAGTCAACTCGTCTCTGACGGGTTGGGGGCGCAAGTCAGGGGAAAAACTGACTAGAAACCTTTGAACTAATTAAAAAATTGCAAAGAAAACTTTGACTGGACCGGGATTTGAACCCGAGACCTATGGTTTTGAGTATCAGTGCTCTGCCCACCTGAGCTATCCATCCCTTAGATGGTGGCCTAACCCAAACAGTCAACTCGTCTCTGACGGGTTGGGGGCGCAAGTCAGGGGAAAAACTGACTAGAAACCTTTGAACTAATTAAAAAATTGCAAAGAAAACTTTGACTGGACCGGGATTTGAACCCGAGACCTCTGGTTTTGAGTATCAGTGCTCTGCCCACCTGAGCTATCCATCCCTTAGATGGTGGCCTAACCCAAACAGTCAACTAGTCTTTGACGGGTTGGGGGCGCAAGTCAGGGGAAAAACTGACTAGAAACCTTTGAACAATTTTTTTAAATGCAAAGATAACTTTGACTGGACCCGGGACTTGAACCCGAGACCTCTGGTTTTGCGTACCAGCGCTCTTCCCACCTGAGCTATCCAGCCCTTAGATGGTGGCCTTACCAAAACAGTCAACTAGTCCTTGACAGGTTTGGGGGGGGGGCGCAAGTCAGGGGAAAAACTGACTAGAAACCTTTGAACAAATTAAAAAATTGCAAAGAAAACTTTGACTGGACAGAGATTTGAACCCGAGACCTCTGGTTTTGCGTACCAGTGCTCTTCCCATCTGAGCTATCCAGCCCTTAGATGGTGGCCTCCCGAATAGTTTACTAGTCTTTGACGGGTTGAAAGCACCAGTCAGAAGAAAAACTGACTGGGAACTTTAGAACAAATTGAAAAAACAAAAATGGCAAAGAAAACTTTGACTGGAGCGAGATTTGAACCCGAGACCTCTGGTTTTGCGTACCAGTGCTCTTCCCATCTGAGCTATCCAGCCCTTAGATGGTGGCCTCCCTAATAGTCAACTAGTCTTTGACAGGTTGGGGGTGGCGCCAGTCAGAGGAACAACAAGAACAAGTACATTTAAAGTCAGTATAAGTTTGTACAAATGCTGGTAGAAGTACAAGCAAGAACACATGGACGTAAAAACGAGTCCAGGTACAAGTAAGCACGTGCCAAAGTGAACATACACGTACAAGTGAGTACAAGTACGTAGATCTACCAGGCATCACGGTGTACACTCTGACTAAGGGTAGATGCTGTGGCTGGTAATACGCAGCGACTGCGATGGAGGGCTCCCCCTTATGGCAAGCGGTTTTGACTTACCTGGACGGCTAACTCCAGGAGGTTGCCCTCTTTGGTGCGAGAACATTCCGTCAGGTTGTCTAGCGCCCTCTGTGCCTGCAATGACCAATGATGGATTGGATCAGGATTTTTTTCCCCTCCCACCAACCCTTTAAAAAAAAAAATTTTTTTTTTATTTTTAAAATATACAAAATTAGAGGCCCTGACGTTTCGATCCTAGCAGAACCTTTCTCAAAGGCCAAAACAAATTAAATCAATAGGCTAAATGACCCTCAAGATGATTCACAGCTCTCATTACTCTCATTCTCAAAAGAGACAATGCATGTGGTGTCACCACAAACATTCTATATTATCGATGTGAAGATCATCGGGAGTCATTGACGTCATTCAATAATCAATCCTGTTTAAAACAAATAATTTATAATAATTGAAAAGAATACTTTGACTAGACCGGGACTTGAACCCGAGACATATGGTTTCGCGTAACGGCCCTCTGAGGAAGAATGCCTTTGAGGTAGGAGAAAGGTCCTGCTGAGATCGAAACGTCAGGCCCTCCTAACTTCTCTTCAAATCATCCTCATCCGTCGGCTGCGAGCTGCGACTACAAGCTGTCTCCAACCACTGCCAACCACTTCAGTTGCCTGATGAAGGTTAGCAGTTAGCAACCGAAACGTCGCTTCTAGCTACGATACATCGTGTGACTTTGATCACCTCTCTAATTGTCTCCCATTAGTTGTTGTAAAATACTGCCAGTACAGTGTCCTGGGCCTTCCTGGTTTCCCTTTCCCCATGTTGTGGAATGTAAAGGGCATACTGCCGTATGAATTTGCCGTCAGTCAAGCGTAGGACATGGCCAAGGAACCTCATCTTCCTGGTTCTGACCTGGCCGATAAGCCGAATTGTGCCAGCCAGGTTGTACACAGTAGGATTTGGGATCCTATTTTTTTCCAAAAAAATTGGAATCATATCGGGAGCCTTTTACAGCAAAGGGATGTAAGTGACCGACAAAGTCATTTCCTGAAAATCTCCGAAGGCCAATAAATTGTACGACTGCGAGTGAGCGCTTACGCGACTGAGAGAGATTCATGGCAGGGATGCAGACGCCCTTCAGTTTTTAGGGTTTAACAGATAAAATTGAGCAGTTTGAGATTCTTTACCAGTTTGACATAAACAAAACTAAAAAAAATCAACAAAAAAAATCACGCCATTTCCAGAAAAAAGTCGCGTTTAACCAAGTGGTGCATTTTCCACTGGACTAATCGGCTCGGTTAAACTTACCTGGTCACTTTTACTGGGCAGAGGTTGGCCGGTAAAAGTAACCATTCGGTTCGGTTAAATCAACCGAGAAGGAAAATTTAACCGGGGCCGTTTCCACTGGACTAAAAATGGGAAAAAAGAAACCACCGTCTCGGTTACTTTGACCAACATAAGTCCATAGGAAACGAGGCTTAAGGATGAAGACAAATTGTCCTGATTCACTCACCCCAGCCTGGTCTCTGGTCTCTCTGATTTTCCGCAGCTTTTCAATCTGCTGCTCTCGTACGCTGGTGTTGTCAATGGACAGCACCTCAATGGGATCCTCCTTGGCCAATTTGTATTTGTTGACGCCCACAATCACCTCTGCAAATCGGACAACGCCACCCATCGCCCAAGGGAAACAAAAACAAAAAAACGAGAGTTGTGGACACGCTTGCTTGATGTGCCACAGATTCCATTCCCAAACGCCACTAAGCTACCTCTCAAGCTGCGTCAATCTTGACAATTTTTTTCCCCTCATGGTTTACAAGTGCTCACACAGAATTTCTCCTTCTTGCTACACGCCCGACTTGCTCACTTTATATCAACCAGGCAGAGTGGAACTCTGATCTTCTGATGATAAACTTCTTCTGTCTATTTCAAATCAGTCGGATGGTTTCAGGAATGTATCAGTAAATCCCTGTTTTACTGTAGTTGGAACAATTTTAACGTTAACTAACTTGCAGTATGATAATATTTTGCTTTGAAAATTTTTTTAAATTTTTTTTTATGAGTGATTTCTTATGTATTTTTTCATCTTTTTTTTCTTCTTCAATTTGATGAAAAAACGAGCCAATTCTTCACAATTTTCTCGCGACATGGTTGACGGATTGAGCTGAAACTTTCACGAGTTTCTAAGACCTTTACCAATGGTGTGCAGGGCCTTTCAGGTGCAGGTCCCCTTCGAGGCCACCCTGCTCCGTACCTTGGTTGGAGTCGATCCGAGCCTGCCTCTTGGCTGCGCACTCCTCGATCTTGAGCTTCGGGTAGCCCTCGGCAACAGCCTTCGCCATTCCGCCCATATCCTCAATCTGTGGTGGGGAAAAAAGTACGCAACGACATGTCCATTGACCGCGTATTATTTTCGGCAAGCTGCAAAGCCAAGCGAGCCATTGAAGTAAAAAAAAACCTCACTGACATTTGGAAAAGCTCACTCTTGAACTACCTTGACCCGAAATCTTTTGAACAACAAATATCAGGCTTGAGTTTCGTATCACTGCAAGAAATTTCCAAAAAAGGATGAACAGTTATCCCGAGTGCAAAGCTGCCAACCTATCTTAAAGGAAATTAGGAATACTTCTGCTAAAAAAAAAGAGGAATCACAGAGCAATCTACATAGGAATACATGTAAATTTCCAAGGGAAAAAAATTGGAATCTGTTATCAAGAGCTTCTAAAAAGTGCTAAATTGTTACCAAAAAAGAGGAATGATTCCTACAAAAGAGGAACAGTTGGCAACTACGTGAGTAGAATGACTAGATATTTATAATTCCAAAAATTGCTTGCTGACTCTAAATGACCGAAATTTGCAAAACTCGGACACATAAATGTAGAGAGCCGAACGTTTGGATCTCAGCAGGAGCTTTGTCAGATGAAGACTCGTAAAAACCAAAATTAGCGGGTGTGAATTTGACAAAGCTTTACTACTGCCTTTACTACTGATTTACTATTGCCTTTGAGAAAGGTCCTGCTAGGATCGAAACGTCAGGCCCACTAAATTTGGAGAAAGCTTTACTACTAAACGTAACTTGGCGTAAAATGGATAGGTTATTACAAGTTGTGATTGGTACAATTTGGTACATTGCTTTATGTGCATTGCCCACTGTTTTGTGATTGGTCATGAGTAACAGTATTAAGTTCAATGCAATTGACCATGGGCCTAATTTGTCCATCGTAGAGACAATCTGTCCAGCTTGTGCATGCATTTAAGGGGACTAGTGGCATGGCTACAGACCTCGTCGATGATTTTCTTGGCCGCTTCGTACATCTCATCTGTCAGGCTCTCCATCATGAAGGACCCGCCCCACGGATCAGCCACCTGAAAAAAAAATTTAAAAATGTGTTCAATGGCAAAAGTGCCTTCCGAAAAAAACAAATCTGTGCTTTGTCTATGGGATTTTTCCGATAAGAAGAAAACAAAATAATCTTAACAAAGACAATAGATTTTTCCGGTCCGCGGCGGGAAAGCTAAAAAAAAAAACATGCCATTTCCGGAAATCCCCCCAAAACATCACGCAAATTTCAGGAAATCCGGAAATTTCCGCAAGTCTTACATCCCTGTACAGTCCTGTTTACGCACTGATCACCAGACAAAAGGGCATAAAAACCGACCTTAGGGATACCGCTCTCCTCCTGGATGATGATCTGGGTGTTGCGGGCGATGCGGGCACTCTTGACGGTGGGTAGGCCCAGGGCCTCGTCAAAGGAGTTGGTGTGCAGGGACTGGGTGCCGCCAAACACGGCCGCCATGGCCTCCACGGTGGTGCGGATCACGTTGTTATAGGGGTCCTGCGGAAAAAATAAACCAGACCAACCGCATCCGTCAGTCTGTGGAAGTTTGCGGGGGAAAAGTGCGAGCGGTTTTCGAGCTCGCCAAGGACCGACGATGTACTTGCACGCGGTACCCGCCGCTGTGCATTATTCGAATCCGCCACACGACCTCGACCAGCTCGGTGGTCAAGCGGTTTAGACTTCTGCACTTGAAAGCGGGAGTCGCGGGTTTGAATCCCGCATGAAATTTGTTTTCATCAGGCATCGGGCAAAAGGACAGAGCACTCGGTACTTGTTACGTCGAGCGGGACAAACCCTCATTGGATGTACTTGCTGCAATTTCATTATAACGTTATAGGTATTTAAGACTTCCACTGCAAAGTCCTCAGAAAGTCTCGGGATACACTCAACCACTGCACGGATCTCTCGGGCTGATAAGATAATGGTTTGCTGCCCTCTTTGGTTCCAGCAGGCCAAAAATCTTCTTTGGTTTAAAACAAAACTGCAAGCCATGTTTCATGCAATGCTTGCTGCCATTGACTTGTAGTTGGATATTAGGGGTTTTTCCGCATTATTTATAAAAAAACATTGAACTTTTTAGCAGGCGGCGTGATATCATAGGGCATATCTTTTTGTTGCTTAAGAAAAAAAATTGTGGAAGGTTTGCGGTGACACCATGTGTATGTCTTCTGTTTCAAGAAGTATGGCTCTGAAAAGTTACCGGCTCTTTTCAGAGCCATACTTCTTGAAAGAGAAGACATACAATACATGGTGTCACCGCAAAACCTTCCAAGTTTTTCACCATGCAAACCTTCAAGTCTTATCTGCTTAAGAATTTTTGTTTTGAGGGTCTATGAAATTGGCTCCAGGGCAGGGAGGGATTCAGAATGAACCAGTGAAACAGAAATACTGTGGATTGTGAGATGCACCGGAGGAAAGAGAGTGTACGGCGGATGGGAGAGGGGAGGGGGGGGGGGGACTTCACTGACCTGCTCCGTGAGGGACCAGCCCGACGTCTGGGAGTGGCAGCGAAGGACCAGGGACTTGGGGTCCTTGGGGTCAAAGTGGTCCCGCAGCAGGTGGGCCCAGAGGCGGCGCGCAGCCCTCATCTTGGCTATCTCCATGTAGAAGTTCATGCCGATGGCCCAGAAGAAGGAGAGACGGGGCGCAAAGCGGTCAATGTCCATGCCAGCAGCCAGACCTGGATCAACACAGAGAGGGTGACAGAGACAGTGAGAGACGGAGAGAGACAGGGAGAAGAAGAGAGAGAGTGGTGGAGAGTGACAGAGAGTGACAGAGAGTGACAAAGAAAGAGAGAGAGAGAGAGAGAGAGAGAGAGGGGAGAGAGAGAGAAGAAAAAAAACAGAGAAAGAGAGGAGAGAGAGAAAGAGATAGAAAGGCAGAGACAGAGAGACAGAGAGAGAGAAAGAGAGGCAGAGGAGAAACAAGAGAGAGGCAGAGATTGAAGTGGCAGACAGAGACAAAGAAAGACAGAGGAAGACAGAGAAAGAGAGAGAGAAAAACAGAGAGAGAGGGAGAGAGAGAAAAAAAAAGAGAAAGAGAGAGAGAGAAGCAGAGATTTACAGGCAGAGACAGAGAGACACAGAGAGGGAAAGAAAGGAAGACAGATGAAGACAGAGGAAGACAGAGGAAAACAGAGGAAGACAGAGGAAGACAGAGGAAGACAGAGGAAGACAGAGGAAGACAGAGGAAGACAGAGGAAGACAGAGGAAGACAGAGGAAGACAAAGGAAGACAGAGGAAGACAAAGGAAGACAGAGGAAGACAGAGGAAGACAGAGGAAGACAAAGGAAGACAGATGAAGACAAAGGAAGACAGAGGAAGACAGAGGAAGACAGAGGAAGACAGAGGAAGACAAAGGAAGACAAAGGAAGACAGAGGAAGACAAAGGAAGACAGAGGAAGACAGAGGAAGACAGAGGAAGACAAAGGAAGACAGATGAAGACAAAGGAAGACAGAGGAAGACAGAGGAAGACAGAGGAAGACAGAGGAAGACAAAGGAAGACAGAGCGAGAGCGAGGAAGGGAGCCTTGGACTAACCGGTGCGGCAGTACTGCAGGCCGTTGGCCAGGGTGAAAGCCATCTCTAGGACGTTGTCCGCCCCGGCCTCCTGGAGATGATAGCCTGAGATGGAGATGGAGTTGAACTTGGGCATGTGCTGCAGAAGGTAAGATTGGGCCAGAGCAAGCAAGCAACAAGCAGGTAACTACATCAGAATACACGTCCAACACAATTATTAATGCGTGGAATATGGGACTGTTATCTTGGTTCAACACCCGATTAATTTTTGTGCCTAGCGGGTCTTTGTGCTTAAGTGCCTGATAAAAATATTTCAGGCAGCTCAGGCAGGATTCGAACCAGTGACTCCCACTGTCTAGTACGGACGTCTTATCTATGATTCAACGCCGCTATACATTATTCGAATCCACCACACAACCAGCAACATGTAGTAG
The DNA here is from genome assembly GCA_949987565.1 of Luidia sarsii. Lineage (NCBI taxonomy): Eukaryota > Metazoa > Echinodermata > Asteroidea > Paxillosida > Luidiidae > Luidia > Luidia sarsii. The sequence continues at coordinate 6,352,799 of OX465109.1, forward strand.
GGGTACATCCATGCGGGAGTTTTCCGTTGCGATGTCATACCCTCCGCAGTGACTGGCGGGCCATTCGAAAAGATGGCGGTTTGCGGGAATGCGAATTCGACCATGATTTCCATGATTTTTCCCTCTTTATATAACTCGTAGGTGAGTAGCACATACAGTACTGATCGAAATTATTATCACTATTCGCGACCAATTTAGTGCGAATGGTTCTTCGCGAAGACGTCCGCAATTTCTTATATTTACCAGTCCGGGGAGTCATTTCCTTCGCGAAGAGAACCAACGATTCGCGACTGAAGCGGCCATAGGTCCGAGGAGAAAATAATTACTGGTCCGGGGAGTCGTCTTCTTCGCGAAGACTCGCGAAGACCAGCGGCCATAAACCGAGGGAGAAACCACTCCGTACTGGTCCGGGGGGTTATTTCCTTTGCAAAATCCAGCAAAATCCAGCAGCCATCCATCAAAGGAGAAACTACCGGTCCCGGACGTCATTTCTTTCGGGAAGATTACTGCCGATTCGCGAATTTCAGCGGCAATCGATCGGGGTGGGGAGAGAGTTGGGGGAGACGGGGTTTACAAGTCCGACGTACGAACATCTCTTCGCGAATGATGCGCGAACGATCTGCGAAGAAAACAACAATTTGCGACCGAAGGCCTAAATCTAAATGTACGGGGGAAAAAACGTACGCCAACGAGATAAATGGTTGGTTTTTTCCTTAGGGGGGCATGATCACATGGGCAATTACCGTTTGTGTAGCGGGAATTGAAACTCCAGTTAACTGAACCCCCCCCCCCCCTCCTTCAACCCAAGATCAATCCAGAGCACCGGCAGTTGCTTTTAAATCTGTCTTTGTGAGCACCGCCAAGGCTTTATTTAGGAGCCCTATTTTTCCTCGCTCCACGCTCAGAGCTTGCGGTTGAAACTCTGGTCCTTGTCAATGTGTAGTGCTTTGTGAGCAACGACAAGGCTTTTCAAGACGGCCCCATGCATGCTCAGAGCTTGTAGTTAATATAAAATACACGACCAGATTCTCCTGCCAGAGACGTTGTACTGAACCCATTTTCCAAACTAAACAATTTTTCTTGTTTTACTTTACCGTACCGGGTACCTCATAAAAAAGTGTCCTAAATGTTCCAGAATGTTTCGTTTTTTATTGTTTGAAATATTGGAAGCTGAAAATCAGTGGGTAATGCAAAATCACTCTGCGGCCTCCGCCCATTTCGGTTGATATACCCTCAAATCGAAGCTTGTTTTCTCCCACTTTAGGGGCTTTCACACAAGACGAAATCCCCGGGAATGTCGGTCTGTCTATTCACAGAACCGAAGAAATCACCGTGGATAAGCTTTTCCCCGGGGAATTCTTACCCCAGCTCGGGGTAGGCTAGAAGGAGAAAACCCCGGGACGTCATTACTTTCGCGAAGATAACTGCCGATTCGCGATTTTCAGCGGCAATCGATCAGGGGTGTGGGGAGAGTTGGGGAGACAGGGTTTACAGGTCCAACTACAAACCTCTCTTCGCGAACGACGCGCGAACGATCTGAGAAGATAGCACAACAATTTGCGACCTAAGGCCTAAAAATGTAAGGAAAAACCCCGTACGCCAACGAGATACTGTACAAGGTTGTTGGGCATGATCACATGGGCAATTGCCGTTTGTGGAGCGGGATTGGAAACTTCAGTTAACCGAAACCCCTCCCCCCCCCTCCTTCATCCCAAGATCAGTCCAGAGCACCGGCAGTTGCTTTTAAGTTTGTCTTTGTGAGCACCGCCAGGACCTTAGGAGCCCTATCCTCGCTCCACGCTCAGAGCTTGCGGTTGAAACTGGTCCTTGCCAATGTGTATTGTGAGCAACACCAAGGCTTTTCAAGCCGGCCCCATGCTCAGAGCTTGCGGTTAATATAAAAATACACGACCAGATTCTCCTACCAGAGACGTTGTACTGAAGGCATTTTCCAAATTAAACAAATGTTTCCTATTTTACCTTACCGTACCGGGTACCTCATAAAAAAAGTGTCCTAAATGTTCCAGAATGTTTCGTTTTTTATTGTTTGAAATATTGGAAGCCGAAAATCAGTGGGTAATGCAAAATCACTCTGTGCGGCCTCCGCCCAATTCGGTTGATATACCGGTACCCTCAAAATCGAAGCTTGTTTTCTCCCACTTTAGGGGCTTTCACACAAGACGAAATCCCCGGGAATTTCGGTCCGTCTATTCACAGAACCGAAGAAATCACCGTGGATAAGCTTTTTCCCGGGGAATTCTTACCCCAGCTCGGAGTAGGGTAGAAGGAGAAAACCCCGGGACGTCATTTCTTTCGCGAAGATAACTGCCGATTTGCGAATTTCTGAGGCAATCGATCAGGGGTGTGGGGAGAGTTGGGGGAGACAGGGTTTACAGGTCCAACGTACGAACCTCTCTTCGCGAACGACGCGCGAACGACGCGCGAACGATCTGAGAAGATAACACAGCAATTTGCGACCTAAGGCCTAAAAATGTAAGGAAAAACCCCGTACGCCAACGAGATACTGTACAAGGTTGTTGGGGTTTTTTTTTTGGGGGGGGGTAGGGGCATGATCACATGGGCAATTGCCGTCTGTGTAGCGGGAATGGAAATTCAGTTACCCGAACCCCCCCCCCCCTTCAACCCAAGATCAATCCAGAGCACCGGCAGTTGCTTTTAAGTTTGTCTTTGTGAGCACCGCCAGGACTTTAGGAGCCCTATCCTTGCTCCACGCTCAGAGCTTGCGGTTGAAACTCTGGTCCATGCCAATGTGTAGTGCTCTATGAGCAACACCAAGGCTTTTCAAGCCGGCCCCATGCTCAGAGCTTGCGGTTAATATAAAAATACACGACCAGATTCTCCTGCCAGAGACGTTGTACTGAAGCCATTTTCCAAATTAAACAATTTTTTCTTGTTTTACCTTACCGTACCGGGTACCTCATAAAAAGGTGTCCTAAATGTTCCAGAATGTTTCGTGTTTTATTGTTTGTAGGTATTTGTAGGTTGTTTTTAACATCCAATCAGATAAGCCAACATTTTTCTCTGGGTTTCATTCCCCTTGAAGAAATAAGAAATAAGAAATAGCTGATATAAGGGCCGGCTGGTGATAGGGCTAGCACTGGGCCGGCTGGTGATAGGGCTAGCACTGGGCCGGCTGGTGATAGGGCTAGCACTGGGCCGGCTGGTGATAGGGCTAGCACTGGGACGGCTGGTGATAGGGCTAGCACTGGGACGGCTGGTGATAGGGCTAGCACTGGGCCGGCTGGTGATAGGGCTAGCACTGGGACGGCTGGTGATAGGGCTAGCACTGGGCCGGCTGGTGATAGGGCTAGCACTGGGACGGCTGGTGATAGGGCTAGCACTGGGCCGGCTGGTGATAGGGCTAGCACTGGGACGGCTGGTGATAGGGCTAGCACTGGGCCGGCTTGTGATAGGGCTAGCACTGGGACGGCTGGTGATAGGGCTAGCACTGGGACGGCTGGTGATAGGGCTAGCACTGGGCCGGCTGGTGATAGGGCTAGCACTGGGACGGCTGGTGATAGGGCTAGCACTGGGCCGGCTGGTGATAGGGCTAGCACTGGGACGGCTGGTGATAGGGCTAGCACTGGGCCGGCTGGTGATAGGGCTAGCACTGGGCCGGCTGGTGATAGGGCTAGCACTGGGACGGCTGGTGATAGGGCTAGCACTGGGACGGCTGGTGATAGGGCTAGCACTGGGCCGGCTGGTGATAGGGCTAGCACTGGGACGGCTGGTGATAGGGCTAGCACTGGGCCGGCTGGTGATAGGGCTAGCACTGGGACGGCTGGTGATAGGGCTAGCACTGGGCCGGCTGGTGATAGGGCTAGCACTGGGCCGGCTGGTGATAGGGCTAGCACTGGGACGGCTGGTGATAGGGCTAGCACTGGGACGGCTGGTGATAGGGCTAGCACTGGGACGGCTGGTGATAGGGCTAGCACTGGGCCGGCTGGTGATAGGGCTAGCACTGGGACGGCTGGTGATAGGGCTAGCACTGGGCCGGCTGGTGATAGGGCTAGCACTGGGCCGGCTGGTGATAGGGCTAGCACTGGGCCGGCTGGTGATAGGGCTAGCACTGGGACGGCTGGTGATAGGGCTAGCACTGGGACGGCTGGTGATAGGGCTAGCACTGGGACGGCTGGTGATAGGGCTAGCACTGGGCCGGCTGGTGATAGGGCTAGCACTGGGACGGCTGGTGATAGGGCTAGCACTGGGACGGCTGGTGATAGGGCTAGCACTGGGACGGCTGGTGATAGGGCTAGCACTGGGACGGCTGGTGATAGGGCTAGCACTGGGCCGGCTGGTGATAGGGCTAGCACTGGGACGGCTGGTGATAGGGCTAGCACTGGGACGGCTGGTGATAGGGCTAGCACTGGGACGGCTGGTGATAGGGCTAGCACTGGGACGGCTGGTGATAGGGCTAGCACTGGGACGGCTGGTGATAGGGCTAGCACTGGGACGGCTGGTGATAGGGCTAGCACTGGGACAAGTGGGACAAGCGCTCCAATGCCAGTGTGTGCCTAGGAAGGGGAGACCTGCTTGAGCCATTACCTGGGCTGTGTAGGCGAAGATGTCCCCTATGATCCTCATGGAGGGATCTGGAGGGTAGATGTACGTGTTGCGCACCATGAACTCCTTCAGGATGTCATTCTGAATGGTGCCAGTCAGTTGCTCCTGTTTCACTCCCTGAAGTAAAAAAAAATAAAATATAAAATTGATAGGGTAAAAAAAAAAAAGTTCTGCTTCGAATTACATGGCATTTCAAAATAGGGAGGGTAGGTAGGGAATTTTTTTTGGGCCAATTTTTTTTTTTTTACAATCATATGGAAGCATCTGCATGTGGTCAAGCCTTACAGGTAATGATAAAACACAAGACAAGCGACTATCATTGTTTCCCGATACAAATTTTAGGGTCGCAGGCTAGAAATAGGGTCGGTCGGGTAACAGGAAGCATCCATTTAGCGCGAGGGGGTGGGGGAGAGGGGTGGGATCAAAACCTGAGGAGCTGCTTGCAAAGCGGGGAAAAAAAATTACAGAAAAAAGAAGTTGCTTACCTGCTCCTCAGCTGCCGTGATGAACATTGCCATCACCGGGAGAACAGCCCCGTTCATTGTCATGGAAACGGACATCTTGTCGAGCGGAATACCGTCAAAGAGCATCTGCATTCAGACAGGATTGGAAGGTAACCAGGCAGGTCGCCACGGGTGAAATCTCCTTCCAAATGAACAGCTGCAACTTATCGATAGCCCTAACACTTTGTGAATCAAACCAGGTTGTGTGTAATCGATGGGGGTTTCAGCCTTTCAGGAAGGGTCAGTCTTAAAGGCCCTGATACAACATTTGTAAAGGTCAAAAGATTGCCACAGTTTGTGTGTTTAACCATAACAAATTTTTAAAAAGCAATACTGCGAAGGTGTTCGCTCAAATTGTAATCTGAGAGAGTAGAAAAAGGCAAAAAACAGTCACGGTTTTCGCACCATTCTGTAGTGTACGAAATAGTTTATTACTCGCGAGTAATAAACTATTTGTCGATATTTGAGTGAAGAATTATCGAACAGTACAGCATCCAAGACCGTAAGATTTCAACATGAGGATACTATCATGACAATCTACAAACTGTGTAGATTAAAAGGAAATCTGTGGACATCAATGTTTCCTGATCTTCCCAATGTTGTATTGGGCCTTTAATCAATATCTTCACTCATACCACTGTATGCGTCTAGATTCTAGAACAGTCTTCCCAATTACAATGTTGCTGACATAACAATACCTGGCCTTGACACATTCAAAGCAACAGGCAAATACATATCTCCTTCCCCGACCTAAAAACAAAACAGTTTACCTTGGCATCCTCGATGCTATCTATGGCAACGCCTGCCATGCCAACATCACCATGGACACGGGGATTATCAGAGTCATAGCTGCAGTTACAGATAGACAAAGTAAAGTTACAACCAAAATATTTTTGCCGGAAATGCGAAATGCAAAAATGTGAATTGTTCTGCCTTGGTCTAAATGTCAGTCCCTGTCTTTTTTTGAGATTTATATTTTGGTATTATTTATGGCAGAAAGCAGTTTGCGTCAGTTTTGTATATTAATTTCATGATCTTACCAATTTTTGTTTACTTTCTTTCTCAAAAAGTGAATGTAGAATTGTTCACACTTTACACAATCTTGTAATTTTTGTGTAAAATTGCAAAGAAAATTGGGTTGGACCCGGGACCTGAACCTAGCAGTTCAGGGATCACATAAGGACAAGGTGAATGCAGTTTTAACTACTGTATACACTCAAACAAAGTAAACGGAAATTGACTGTCAAATTGAAAGAAAATAACATCCAATTTATTTTTACATTGCTTTATTAGATAATTGTTGACCTTTACCATTGAGTTTTGAAGGTTTATTTCTTTGTTTTGATGAAAAAAGTAATGCTAATGCAAGAATGTTGCAAAATGCTCACTGACTAAAATGACCCAAAAAGCGAATATCAAACATTCGGAGGGCCTGACGTTTTGATCCTAGCAGGACCTTTCTCAAAGGCAGAATGACAGGGACAAAACAAATAGGACGGGGAGAGTATACAGGGACATGGATGACAGACAGAGGAACAAAGGGGTAAGCTGGTAAGGGGAGACCAAACGGAAGGGCATGGGTTTGGGTCGGGATAAGTAGGCCTTTGAGAAAGCTCCTGATAGGTTCGAAACCTCAGGCCCTCCTAATTTTTGATGAGTGAGGATGAACTTACCCTCGGTGAGTTGGCAAGTCAAAGGCCACACTCAGTCCCTGCTGTCCTGCCTTGATGTTCTCCCGGTAGAATCTGTTGCTCTCCTCCACCGTGCTAAACCCAGCGTACTGAGTGCGACAAATGAAAAAAGAAGAAAGCCATTTCCCAGGGCAATAGTGAAAGTCACCGTTTAAAGGGATAACACAACATTGGTCGAGGTCAAAGAATAGCATCCATACGTTGTCTAATCCAACATATGCATGAAATAGCACACCTGTGAAAATTTCAGCTCAATCCGCCAACCGAGTCTCGAGAAAATAGTAAAAAAAACGCTTGTAGTTGTTTAGGGAAAATGCTGCATTCAACAAATTGTTTCGAATAATCGTTTAGATCTTGGGAGTGAGATGTAAACTATTTCTTTTACTTTTTTCTCAAAAAATATACCATTTTATACAGACATTTTTCAGTGCAGGGTTTCTACTATAACCATCTTCAAAATTCAAACTGTATAAATTAACACAATTGTAGGCAGGGGGAAAACAAGATCCAGGAAGGGAATTCCAGATGGAGGCAGAACAAGGGAAAAAACTGTTCTGATACCTCTACGTTCTACACCTTGGGATAGATAGAGTGTGCCGGCGAGATGAGGCAAACAGCCTGGTTGCTCACTTAAAGTGTCCTGACTGGGGGGGGGACCAAGTCGGCAAGACCAGAGGAACACCTTCCATGGAAATATCGGCAGAGGAGACTCAGGGTGGCCACCGTCCCACGATAGGCTAGGGGTTGTAGTGACGACCCAAGCTCCTTGCCGACAAGGGTGATAACCGGGCTACGGTGACCCTGCAATACCCCGAGACCCCCGGGGCGACTGCCCTCACCTGTCTAATAGTCCAGGGTCTCTGTGTGTACATGGTGGGGTAGGGCCCCCTGGTGTACGGGTATTTTCCTGGCAACTCCTCATTGTGCCCGGCCGTGTCCTGCCGAGTGTACAGCGGCTTAATGTCGATCCCCTGAAGAAGAAAAAAAAACAGAGAGAGATAGGACTGGCCACTCAGTTCCAATGGTCATTCAATATCATAGACATATCTATAGAGGTCTTTCACTTGACATCACTTGACCACCAAAGGCTAATAAGCATGTCCGCAGGAGCGTCCAAATATCAAATCTGAGTATTTCCATTGGCCATTTGATGACTCGAAGGCGCATGCTTTGCACGTACAATACATCCGTGTGAATTGAATGCTTTGATCTCTCCCCCTCTTCTCACTAATCTCTACCCCACTCCATGTCCTTCCCTTTGATCTCTCCCTACCAGCTTTACTCTTTGTCCTTTGTTTCTCATCCGTGTCCTATTCACTCTCTTCCCCCTTCTTTCGTGTACTTGTATCTGTTTTGTCACTCCGCCTTTGAGAAAGGCCCTGCTAGGATCGAAACGTCGGGCCCACTAAATTTTATGAATTGAATGCTTTGAAAAAAATTGCAATTCAATTGGTTTGTTTGACTTGAATTGATTGCTGACCGTTCAAAAAGCATATGACTGTAAAAACTTTACAGCTATTGAACCTCTGTGAGCACCAGAATGAAATGCCATAGAGGCTACCATCTCAAAGTATGGGTTCGGATGACAAACTAATAATTGTTTTTACTTGGCCTATCAGTGTTGTGACGTCATTTTTAAAGGGGAATGAAACCCAGAGAAAAATGTTGGCTTATCTGATTGGGTGTTAAATACAACCTACAATTACCTATGTGCTACTCACCTACGAGTTTCATAAAGAGGGAAAAAATATGGAATTCGGTGGTCAAATTTGTGTTCCCTCAAACTGCCATCTTTTTAGAATTTTTAACACCCAATCAGAAAAGCCAACATTTTTCTCTGGGTTTCATTCCCCTTTAAGTAATAAGATGCTGACCATCTGTTGATGGAACCCTGTCTACGCACCTCAGGAGTTCTCCATGTCAGTTTCTCCTCGGGATCTGCCCCCTTCAGCTGCTTCTTGGCAAGCCCCGCCCACTCCTCGTGCAGGGGCTCTCGACTGATGCAGCGGACGGGCTGAGTCTGGCCACAGGTGGAGCTGGCCGGAACCACGGCCTGCAAGCGTTCACAGATGAATTCAAACAAAGTCAGTCTATCGGCATCCATTGATTCAGTGAGATTAGAACCTTTGCAATGGTGGACATTAACTGTTGTAGTTTGGACTCACCTTTTAAACAATTTTTGATATTATTTATGGTCATCATACAGTGATCAAAAAATCATCAGAAAATGAGTGCAAGGAGCTACAGTTACTGTAGTACTAGTACTACTTCTACTACTTGCGGTAACTGTTACCCTCATCCTCCCGAAGGTCGCAGGTCTGCGACCTTCGGGACAATGAGTGTTACGGTTACCACAACTATACGGACTTAGTACTAGATGGACAAAACTCAAAAGTAAGTACATGCAGTTTGTACATGTATGTACACAATAAGTAAGATCAGTGGATTACCAATTACTTAATAAATTAGCTTTTCAATGATGACCTAGGTATTGAAATACGCAGTGGCTGTTGTTACGGCAGTCGTCCGTGTGGTTCCCTGACTTCACAGTATTTGTCAGGATGTTTAGCTCTTGGAACCAGACTATCAGCTAATAGACTGGTTCAACCAGCCTGCAATGCTGGCGAAATACAATCAAGTCAGGGAACCATACGGACGACTGCCGTAACAACAGCCACTGCGATTGAAATAATTATAACAATTAACAGGGCTGTCAAAATAACTCCTTTGATTTGTTACAGTTCTGACTGTTGGTTTCTATAGTAATATTAATTATTATTATTAGAGTATATATGGAGTGCTAGTTGGCTGCGGTAACCTCAGCTCAGGTTTCTGACCCTCGGGAGGATGAGGGTTCCAACTACTGAGGTACTCAAGTAGTGCCAGTGGAGTGTGTGACATTGAAGATTGGTGTGGTTCAGAGTGGGATCTTTCTCTGCTCTTTCTCTGCACTGACTTTGATTGAGTTTGAGAAAGGTCCTGCTGAGTGCTGAGATCGCTGAGATCAAAACACCAGGCCCTGTAATTTGTAAATATTTGACTGAGATTTGCTGTTTGGTCGGTTAAAAGTCATTACTCAGAAGGTGAGTAATGACCATCTTTTGTTTTAATAAGAAACAGCTAAAGGTGAATTAAACAAAAATAGGCTCATCAAATTAGAAGTTACTTAGTTAGACTTACTACTTAGACTTAGAGTTAGATCAATGCCTGGCCAACAAATATCTCACAAGCATTTGGAGTGCCTGGCGCTTCGATTTTAGATGGGTCTTTCTCTAACTTCTAAGTAGAGCTAAAGCTAAGGTCTGTCTTTGGGAGAGGCCTTCTGATCATGTGTATGGATCGCAAGGGCTCGAAACGTCGGCAAAATAAAACGCAATTTGTTAACAAGTTACTCTGAACAGTTATCAAGTAAAGTATGAATTATGACGTCGCAAATAACACCGAAAGTCAGATCTACATTGTAGAATGTTGCACCCACAAGTTTCAACTACCTTGTTTAAGGTGATCCAGGATTTGGCTTTTGTGAGACTTCTAAAGCGATGCATTTTCAGATGATTTGTGCAGGTTGTGGGACCAAGTGTAAGACGTTTAGCCCAACATCGCACACGTACACCTATGGAGTATGGATTGTACGCATAACAACATGCAACGCAAGAACAATCTGTGCTAGTCGGGTTGCTTCGAAAGCGTGTGGTCAGGGTATGTAAACGAACACCTTATTGAAAGGGTACCATGCCAAGGTCGCATACTGCTGTCGCATGGTTTCTAGGACCTTTTAAGACCACGTACCCGGATCATATTGCACTGCGCATGTGCAATTAGAGATAACGAATCATGCTGGCATGGCTTTCACATGGTTGTCCTTGCTCTATGTCACGTGCACACAGAGCAAGGCCCAGTGCAGTGCCGGTATTTGTTGAGTCTTAAAGCTACGATGAATTCGTTGGATATTAAAAAAACAATATCCTTGTGCTATTTGATGAGGAATGGTGTCGTCCACTGTCTGCCTTATAGCTTGTGGCTTCACGGTCTGCCATACCGTGGCTGCCATTAGCACTTGTGCATGTGGTATACGCAGCCCAGCCGCAGCCAATCGATTTTGGCTCATAGGCGGTTGTGGCTCAAGAGAAGCCCATGAACCCCTGACCTCGTATTCTTTAAATCCCATTTCTATTTTGATTAAGAAGTATGACAATGAGATCACACAGCTACATGTTACAATTTCATGAAATAAATCTTTCATTTCGTCAAAAGAGTCGGTATTGATTTCAAGAGAAAGTCTGCCGCCCGATTTGCCTCTATAAAGCAGCCAATGAGAGGGCCGTATAACCGGCATTTTCCAAATAAGGCGTTGGAGATGATGACGTAAGGGAATCGGAACACAGCGCCTGCGTGGTGCTTACGCAATTCTCCCTACGAGCGTCACGTTGTGCGAACGAAGAGTGATTTGGAACTCCCGAAATTCGGTAAGATTTCATGCGGAAATTTTCCTTGTTAATGTCTCATTTTTGTGCGACTGGAATGAGTAATGTATAGACTTATTGTACCTTAATATTATGTGGCTCTTTGGAAGTTTATTACGCAGATATTGTCTTATTTTTTTAATGAAAAGAGCTAATTGAAATTCTGTACTACAAATTTTATTACTTAGTGCCTCACGATGATGCGAGTTCAACGCCAGGTCAAACCATGGAGGATCCTCCATGGTCAAACCTCCATGGTCAAACTAAGTCAAAGGAAACATTACACAAAATTAATATTGATTCCCACGTTTTACTGTGATTTATTGATTTCTGCAGACACTTCATTATGTATAGCATGATATTGATGAAACTAGTCTGTAGTCAGTCTGGGAAATCTCCACCCAAAATTGCATCAGATTGTGTGTGCGTTCAGCTGCTGACTTTGGCAAGTGACTGCTGACTCTTGAAAGTTGAAGTTGAACAGAAAGTATTCCTAGTCGGTAGGGGGTCGGGTGACTAGTGTTAAGTGTAGTCCGACTCAGAGTAACTTGGACCCGACAAGTCACCCTTTTTTATCGAATTTTGAAATTATGAGGGTCGAGTGACTGTAGCCTGTGTAGGGTCCAAGGACGACGGGTAAATTTCGGCATGAACCAGTCAAGCGAGTAACTTGGACCCCTGCCTTACAATACAAGTTACAATCGCCTTTTCTTAAATTTTGAGGGGGTTGGGCGATAGTACTACAGTACTACTAGTACTACTGTCCTGAGTACTAGTTTAGTAGTAGAAGTAGTACTAGTACTAGTACTACTAGTACTACTGTACTAGTACTAGTTTGAGTAGGGTCCAAGATGCTTAGCAGGAAAACACAAGCAAATATTTGAAACAGCAACTTTTTTTCAACTCCATGACTACCTCCGACCATGGAGGTCGGAGGAATTAGTATAATTACTAAATAAATTAATAGTATTACTAATTAATTCATCCATGCTCCGACTGAAACCCCAAGAATGCCCAGATATTACCCCCAAAACACCAGTGAAAACGTCCCACACATACCACCCATTTAATAATAATGAGAATCACTGATTTCAATACTGATCATTTGTCTCACTCACATTTGGGGGAAAAAGGAGAAGTTTCCCCTCATTCGATTGAAAAGATCCTCGTCCGACGAGCCAAAATGCGGTAGCCATCTTTGATTTCAAACTGAACACGCAACCGCTACACTCAAATCGATGACGTTCTGACAAGATTCGGGAGCGCAGTGGGTCTGTGAGTGTGTGTGCATGGATGCACACGTGTTAAGCCCCACAACTGTTTCCTGATTCTGAACAGCGCAAAGCAACCCACACTGCACAGCCGAACCTGTCAGTCAGAACGTCATCGATTTGCTTGTAGCGGTTGCGTGTTCAGTTTGAAATCAAAGATGGCTGCCGCATTTTGGCTCGTCGGACGGGAGAGAATCTTCTCGATCAACTGAGGGGAAATTTCTCCTTTTTGCCCAAACGTGAGTAAAACAAAATTGAAATCGGTGATTCTCACTTCATCCAAAGATGGGTGTGTGCCTGTGTGGGACGTTTTTACGGGTGTTTTCGGGATAAAATCTGGGGGTTTCGGTCGGGGATAGTCATGGAGGCGGAATTTTTTTTGGTTATTTGCTCGTGATTTCTTGCTAAGTATCTTGCACCATACTATTGGCCGAAATGAGTCCAAGTTACTCGGACTAGGTGAAACTGTCCCACGCGCCCAATTCAATCAATGTACACGTGTAAAACTTGACCCTCTGTGAACTGGTACTAGCCTGGATAGAGGTTACGATATTCTATGGAGGAAGTGTGACTTATGCCCAGGAACCACTAATTTTGGCATGACAGTTACTCATTCTTGCGGAATTCCTGATGCACTGACCCACACCAGACTATACTTCTGATAGTGTACACAGTACGTGTGCGTGTTTCTAGGTAATTTCTCCTGTGAGTTCAATACCACAGTCTGACCAAGCATCAATGAATACCGGTATCCATTTTCCATTTTTTCCGTTTTCAAAGTAAAACACATTCATGTACATGTAGGCCTAATATCAAACAAATAAAGGAAGCAAATAATGATGTAAAGGAAAATCAGACTGAGAATTTTGAAAGATGGCAAAGAAAATTTGGACTTAACCGGGGCAGCGGCCAGCGGGACTTGAACCTGAGACGTCTGTTTTTGAATAGTTTTGCATACATGTGCAATCACTCTTCTTACCATCTGAGCAAATAGTTAACTAATCTTTGCTGGGCTGGGGTTGCCAGTAAGAAGCATTCAAGCTTTAACGGCCGTATACCTCCAGGGATCATGCTTACATGGTCTTTCAGATGGAAACATCCAATTGTTGTAAACCTGGGTACAGTAGATAAGGGGTCCTTTTTTTAAATTTAAGTCAAACAAATGAAAGGAAATAGGTTATAATTTGTTATTTAATAGCAGTGGTAATGACATCAACATGACTGTTAAATTTGAGCCTTCATCTGGTTATATAGTGTCCGCCTCTCGTGCATTTCGAAACAATGCTGATGGGGTGGTTTTATTGCATTGCACATCAGTAAGAGCACTGCTTATTGGTGTTCAAGATCTGTATAAAAAGGGCAAGGGTCGTGACCCTCTGACCCCTGCAATCAGATTGAACAAACTCTGATTATCACAGATTAGTTTTGATAAATGGAAGATTGACTTTTCTTTAAAAAGAAAAAGAAAAAAAGGAATCCCTGATCACTGACGTATCAGTATCATGCAGGTCATTGTTCCCCTGGATTTTTAGGTTGATTTGGTGGTAGCTACCTGTAGTCCTGTACTAGCTAGTAATTTAACAAATTTGGTTTACCATGAAGATGTATAACGTTTATGCTCCATGGATTACATTGTGCATTTTTTATATCATTTTTGTTGCGAAAAACAAATACAAACCACCTGCCCCCCTATTTTGGGGGCCAATAAAAAGATTAGCAAAAGAAAAAGGCATTTACCATCCCCCACCATATTTTTTCCCAATGTTTAAGGAAACACAGCTATTTTTTTTTGTGGCCTAATCCACCGTCTCACCCTGTCATCTCCTAAACGGTGCCGTCCATTTCTTTTTGGCTCACCCCTCTGGCTGCAGAATTTTAACTCGTCCGTAGCACCACTCTACAGCCAGTCACCATGCCCGACGTTGAGATCAAATCCGGAGACCCGACCAAGGGCGCCGCCATCTTCAAGCAGAAGTGCACCCAGTGCCACGTCATAGACACCACGGGCAAGCACAAGCAGGGCCCCAACCTGATGGGCCTGTGGGGCCGCAAGACCGGCCAGGCCCCCGGCTTCAGCTACACGGACGCCAACAAGAACAAAGGTGAGGCACGGAACCCCCGCAATAATGTGCCCACCGTGTGCAGCGCACGTACCGGGTACATGTAGGCCCTGCGACAAAATGAAGGTTCCTCGCCCATCATTTAGGCGCGTTCCCACAAGAAACAAAATCGGAAAAGTGGATCGCGATTGAAAAAAACCGATCAGATTCAGTCGGAACTACGCATGCCTGAAATGTGACCAAGAGCTCTACGCGCTTGGAATTGTGGGCTGTAACTTTTCAATTTTCTCTTTTCGATAGCGTCCACACACATCGCCCGTCAAATAATTGCGCCGTTTCCAAAAAATCGCGAGCAGAACTGCAATTTAGGATCGCGATTTGAATCGCGCTTATAAGTGAGCTTTTTGCGTCCGCACACGAAATAAAATTACATGGCATTTCATGGCATTTCAAAATAGGGTAGGTAGGTCGGGAATCTTTTTGGTGTACAATCATATGGAGGCATATGCATGTGGTCAAGCCTTAATGCAATCAAATTACACATTGAGTATAATTTCCTAATGAAAAAAATAGGGTTGCAGGCTAGAAATAGGGTCGGTTGGGTAACCGGAAGCAGAACTATTTTTTTCTTTTTGGCCAAAGGGCTGGATAGCTCAGATGGAATGAGCAAAACCAGAGGTCTCGGGCCTCCATATTATTATTTGTTTTCTTCAAATTTTCCACAATTGTTGCCTTTTTCTCTTGAAGGCGTCACCTGGGAGAGGAAAACGCTGTTCTCGTACCTGGAGAACCCCAAGAAGTACATCCCGGGCACGAAGATGGTCTTCGCCGGCCTCAAGAAGAAGAAGGAACGGGAGGACCTCATATCGTATCTGGAGGCGGCCACCCAGGGGAAAATGTAACACAGGCTCCACAAATGTATCTCCTCCAGTAAGACACACACAAAAAAAATAGCAAAAAGACCTCTGAAGTCTTAAGACATTCTATGCTGCCATTAAAGTTCTATTATTTTCCGACATTTTTTTTTTTTTTTCTCATTTGAATTGGAATTTTATTTTACCCCAAAGCAATATTTCTGCAAGTGTTTTTTTTGGGGGGGGGGGATTTTTAACTGAGTCTTGAGAATGCTGGATTTCATCAGCTGGTCCGGCAGAAGAGTGCATGGGCTACTTTCTGGTCCTCTTCTACCCGGCGTTCAACAATTGTTTGATCATCTTTTGGAATGGAATGGGGTGTTCTCAAATAGCACTGACTAAACACCGAACGGCTATGTTGCTTTGACTCGCATTTTAATCAAGTTTGTCTGTTTTAAGATAAGAATGCAATGGGGAGTCTGGCTTCACTCTGCAGAGTTCGATGGGTACTACATCCACATTTTCAAGCTTTGTTTTTATTGTTCAAGAAGGTTTGGGAACAAAGTTGTCAGATAAGACTTGAAGGTTTTGCATGGTGGAAATACCACCTTGAAGGTTTGCGTGCGGTGATTTCAGAGCCACACTTCTTGAAAGAGAAGAGCTACATGGTGTCGCCGCAAACCTTCCACTAGACAAAGTTGTCTTTCGCTTTACAATGTATGCCTCGTTATTTTTTTTTCTGTTCAATAAAGTTAACCTATAGAGTTGACCTATGATAGATGAGTCTGACCACTGTTTGTAGGAGCTGCCATGCCCGGGGGCCATTGCATTCGCTCACAGTTAACAATAGCAAGCCCACCCCCAGCCATGGCAGACCACTAAAGGAGGGGCTGTTCGGATGAATCCACTCATAGATTTCAATGAGACCCCGATGTTGATTATTTTTTTTATTTCATCCATTCCTTGGTTCTGTCTCCCATCACCTCTGTCCCAAGAGCACTGTGGACTGTATGTAAGACACTCTTGCTTTGAGTTAAATGGGTATTTTTGCCACGCCACACGACAAGGCTACATTTTTTTTTCCAGGGAGGAAGTTTGTGGACATAGCCAGTAATGGTGAAATAAAAAATATATATATCTGACATCTATCAATTATCAATTTGAAATAAAATAAAAGATAACCTTTGGATAAAAAAGTCTTGACATTTTGCAATTTTTTTACCAAACCTTCATGAGAATCGGACTTGAAAAAAACTTTGTAGTTGGCCCACAGGTTGGCCCACTAAAAGAAACACCCAGAGTGAAATATGTATTTATTTGAACCTTAGAATATACAATGACAGTCGCGTTTGTTTTAAATCGTCAGAGGTCTGGAGAAATAGATAAGGAATTGTTCTGGTGTGATTACCGTGTGTACAAACCCCCCTTCCCTCCCTTCGCCTCCCTTATAACCAGCCCCATCCCCTCTCCCTTCCTCCCTCCCCCACCTCAAAAGAAGTTTGACGATTTCATTGCCAGTTTTTAACCTGTTTGACGAATATTAGTCAAGTTGTCCATATCTGTGATAGACGAGACACCTTTTGGACTGTAGTAAATTGCGAATGAACTGAGAGTATTATTATAGACAGTGGGTGTTTTTGAATAAAGATTTAAACGGATATAGGTGTTTCATTTTTTTTTCGACGGTGTGTACATACCTCTGTGCTGTGCTCTTGTGTGACGTAAGTTATAGGCCTGCAAGTATTTATGTGTAAATGAGGACACTGCTCTTTCTTTTCACATTTTATGACGTTTTACTTTAATAAAGGGGATGATCCATGCCACGTGCCCTGTCTTTAAGCTGTCCAACATTTTCGATCTTTGTTGCGTACGATCTTTGTTGCGTCTTGGCCCCCCAAAAGAGGCACTTAACCACGGTTTAGCACGACTATGCATCTTACGTGCATAAGTTGTGATTGTGTGGTACTACATGTACGTGTAAATACATCCATGGGTGGACTACCGTACTTTGAAATACCCGTTGTACTGAACGGATCGGTGATAGTTTACTTACAAACAGGAACAACGAAGTACATGTACTGTACTTTTTTTCTTCTTCCTCCGTTTCACTTTCAAAACGTATCAGCCTAATTAAGTTTGCAAATGTTACAGGAATTAGAGGGACTATCTATCAAATCTAGGAGACCCTTTCTTCAAGGAATTTTAAACTTTGTTTACTCCAAATTATACCGAAGGTTGATGTAGGCCTATACATGTACATGTATTATTACATGTTCTTCGTGCGTGTACATGTATGTACATTGAAAATCAGCATTGTTCGCCGTCTACCGCCAATTGATTATTTACATGGGCCTTTCTTAATATTCATGCAAATTTTATGCATTGAGTTCCAAACGAGGCTATGGGCGCTAGATTTCCAAGATGGCGGTAAACTCAAGGGATTTTTCTTACGTTCAGTTTTGTTAAAGAATATTGTCAAGAAAAGATAAAAAAGCAGCGGGGGACAGCAACGAATCTTGGAAATGTAGCTCCTGTAGCCTCACTTTCAGTTGGATGCATACAATTTGCATGAATATTAAGAAATGCCTATTAGTGGCACGTTCAAATGCTGGTGTAGGTTCCCGCCGAGATAGTAGATTAGCACGGGCTCTTCGGACTCGTAATTTTGGTTGTCCATGAAGCAGCACTGTACTCCAATAGCCCGCATGTCTTTTCCGTTTACTCCAAAAAGGATGTCGGACCATCGTCCACGATCTCACGAGTCCCCAGCCGTCCGATATGATACAGACTTGTTCAAACTGTCCGTCCAACGAAATCGATTTTCACGTCACACGGACATTGTATTTTTTTCATAGGAAGTGTCATTTTGTTCAGTGGGCTTGGGTATTTTGTACACCATGCGGTTTAGGGGAACTCCGAGGTCATGTGATGCCGTATAGCCTAAGCTATGAAAAGATAAGATCTGGTTATTGAGACGTGCTGTGCATTTTGATTGGTGTTAATTTGATAGTCTCTATTCTTCGAAGTTGGGGGCCAGGTGTCCATTGCAATAACCAGAGAAAACGTGTATAGTAAAAAAAATGTGCTACCCTCGTATTTATTACCGAAGTACACCGTAGCATAAATCTATGCCAATTGTTAACCACTGGATTGATATGGAAATAAATACTTTTTATTTGATTTGAAGATAACTGAAAGTGATATGTTTTTGACCTCCTCTCCCCTTCTCGCTCCTCCTCTCCTCTCCTAGCCTTTCCTCTCCCGACCCTCCCATCCCCTCCCCATAATTAGTTCATTAATATTGCTGTATGTAATTGTTGGTTCTTCGTGTTTAATTATCATTGTAAAATTCATGCTTATTGGGGAAATTCAATAAAAAAATATGGGAAATTCATTTTTTTTTAAGATGAAAAAAGCCAAACAAATTTAATCATGAATAATTAACGAGCTATAATTAGGCGAAACATTAATTTGTTCAAATTGAATTTAACCCAAAATTATCTCTATTACCGTGCCAAATATCATTTGAATCAATTATTGAACGACCGAGATCGGATGGGTGATGGGGGAATTCGCCCGCAGGCTCTTTGATTGTTAAGACATTATTACATGGCAAGTTTTTTGGGAAAAAATCACACGAGCGGCGTGGAAACCATGCACATGATTCTACTTTCCGATGAAAACCCCCCAGATCACAGTATAATCACTCTGTTTCAATAAAAGACCATGTCCTGTCAATTTTGAACATAGCCTACCTATAGAGACATACGTAAGTGCCCGACCAGGCCAGCGATACTCATGACTTCCTTCGTATAATATTCATGAATATTCGTCACTTAGGAAAAACTAATTTTCATGGAGAACTTTCGTGCGAGGAGCAACGCAGGAGGCACATTAAAGAACAAAAATAAATATGATACAATCAATAAAAAAGTCCTAAAGAAATGAGGCGTATGAAAACTTACTGTTATACAGAGTTAGCGCACAACACAGCCATTTAGGCTCTATGCACAAACTGTTATTGCCTCGAGCCGACCGTTGGTGATGAAATAACCGTGAATAACTTCTGGGGGGAAAAAAGCTGCTTGCCCTTGTTAGGCCGGCATACAGCAAAACAAAAATTGTGTGATTCACCGTGGCCAGCGAAGTGGAAAGTGCCAACAAGGGTGTTGTGCATAATAGTATTTACTGAACAGGACTGCTGGTGTTGGTCGATGTCTACGTGTCTACAGTGCAGTCAGTGCATACAATGTACAGTACATGTACATGTAGGTGCTCGCTTGCAGACTACACGACGTCCAGAACTGCACCGTCACAAATTGATTTCACCAAACTCATCGTAACTTTTGACGACCAATCGCATGGCGATGAGCGATGCGCAGAAACAATAGTTTACGGCCTATCAAAACTCACGATGGGTTATCCATCGTAAGTTGAGTTGTGAAATCCAGCCGCACCATTACGTGCACCATCGTACTATGCGACGTGGCTTAACTCGGCAAATAGGTGAGTGCGCACTGTTTGGAAATGACCACAATATTTCAAACGACTTTGGTCATTATTATTATCAACGGGTGACAACGCTGGTCAATGGCAGTCTATCTGTGGGATGAGTTGTTTGAAGTCGAGCGCAAACACCTAATCTTTCCTCACCCCGCGGCAAATTTATTATTATAGTTGGTTATTTGAGAAGCCTGCCATCTGAGGGCTGGATAGCTCAGATGGTTAGAGTGCTGGTACACGCAAAACACGACGAAGTGTTCAACGAACGAACTATCTTGGTTCGGCACTAATGCCCGATACGACAGTGCCCATTTTGAAAACAAGGCAATTGTGACTTGTGACCAACATTTTGACCAAGCAGCGTTGGTCAAGAACATAATTATTTCAGCTGGTGCGCTAATTTGGTAAATGTCACCTGAATCCACCAGAAACGTCCGACATTTTCTGATAAACTCAACCTAAGTGAGTGGAGGCTGTTTGGCATGGTTATGTAATTCCTATGTGTCCCTGAGCTGACATTCCGCCTCTAAGAAAGGTCCTGCTAGGATGGAAACGTCAGGCCCTCAACAGTTTTTGAGATTTCCATTTTGGTCATAATTATAGCCAGTCAGGAGTTGGCAACTTTTGTTTCTATTGTCACGTTTTGTTTCAATGGTTTTATATGTTGTTTACAGGGTATCGGATGGGCCAGTGATCGGATTGGTCAACCTTTGGGGGAGATATAGGCCTTTCTCAATATTTTATTCAAATCGTATGCATCGAACTGAAAGCGAGGCTATGGGCGCTAGATTTTCAAGATTAATTGTTGTTGCCCGCTGCTTTTTGATCTTTTCTTGACATATTCTTCAACAAAAACCGAACGTTATCTTAGTAATACAACGGTGAGGTCCCTTGAATTTACCGCCATCTTGAAAAAAAATCTAGCGCCCATAGCCTCGTTTTGGGCTCAATGCATACAATTTGCATGAATATTGATAAGAAGGGCCTATCGCCGTATAGTGAACGGTATACAGCAATGTCGGCCTCGTCCTGGCGATGGATGATCCTCGTCTCGCGGTTCCTCTTCTGCTTCCTGGCTCTGGGTAGCCTGAAGTCGCTGGGCGTGTTCCTGCCGCACTTCGTGCACAGCTTGGACACCACGATGGCCGTCGCCGGTCTAGTGATCGGTCTCTTCGCCGGCGTGGGACAGACCTTCGTCAGTGAGTCGCCGTGTCCAATAACAATTGTGAGCCGGCACAACGACATGAGAAATATCCCACCAAAACACTTTTTGAGTAAACAACGCCTGAAAATAAAGTATCTTCACGATTCGATTACAAATAAATTTTCTTTCTTTTTATTTTCGGAATTTTTAAGTATTAGAGGATATTATATTTTGATATCATTTGAAAGCTAATGGTATGCTCTTTCACATCATTAGAAAGCCTCAAAATCTCAAAAGTGGGGTTATTCCTCATTATGCTGTGCCGGGTCACAATTGTGTTGTCATCTCTTATGAGAAGGAGTGTGGCTCTGAAAAGGTCCAACTCAACGTGTCGGGCGGTGTATGTGTACTCTACCCCTCGTCAGGATCAAGGCTACTCCTTCACTTTAGGAGATGATGTACATACATGGTGTTACCGCAAACCACCCACTTGGTATTTCCACCCTGAAAACCTTCAAATTGTTTCAATAACGATTGAGTTGTCACAGTGGAAAACGGCAGACAGCAATGGCCGAGAGCAAAAGAATAGCGGATAGGAAGTGAAGCGAGGCAATATGCATGGTTGACTATGAAGGGAATAAGCTGGTGGACAGACTTGGGATGAGATCAAATGGAAGGGCGAGCAGAAGGGAAGGGATGAAGGAAGCGGTGACCCAAGGAAAAATGAAAGGGGTGGCCTTCCGAAATAGTCAACTATTCTTGCCAGGGTGGGGGCGCCAGTCAGAAGCAATTCAACCAATAACTGCCGTATATCTCCAGGGATCACACCCCTGTTTTCATTCAGATGCAACAGGCAGCCGTTTGTTGTAAACCAGTTTGGGGATCAAGGAAGTGTATGCAGCTTTGTCAATTTAAATCAAACAAATAAAGGAGAGACTGCATCACTAGGAACTTTCGAACGATTTGAAAAACGGCAAAGAACTTCATTCAGACAGGGCCGTGGTCCCTGATGGAGATATACGGCAGGTAGACTCTAATGGCTACATGTTTCCGACTGCTTCAAGTGTTTGCAAAAAAATGTCCTGACCACAACATTTTAAATGACGTTGGTCGCATTACCAACGGGTAACAAAGTGTTGTTGATGTAGCAGTATCAATACTCGCTAGTCGACCGTCCCTATGTAATTATGTATGCACACGTGACACGTCTATATATCCCGGCATGCATCTGGGTTAACATGGCCGCTCCCATATTTGTGTGTGGTGTATGAAATCAACCTGAAGAGTATTCATCTTAATCCATCTGTGTCCGAGTCATCAGACTTCCTCAGTTGACCAGTAGGTCAATGGCGGCCAATGCATCTTTGGGAAGTGTCAGTTGAAGTCAAGCGCAAACTCCTAATCTTTTCCCATATAGCTGCCTATAGTTGCCCATTTGGGAAGGCAACCGAGTGTTTTTCTATGTTTCTATCTCTATAATAGTCCCCGTTCTATAATTCTGTCAATTATCCCGTAGGTCCTTTCATTGGTGCCCTGATGAACGTGTGGGACCCACGGCGGCTGTCCATAGCCGGGGGACTGGTAGCCGCGTCCAGCTTCGTAGCGGCGTCTTTCTCCTCCCACATTTACCAGATGGGGGTCTTGCTGGCAATTTCAGGTGAGTCCGACCTTCGACGAGACAGAATTTCAACCAGGAATCAGAGAGGGCTATACATGTCTTGGGGCGGCCACAACCAAACCGGGACTCGGTTCGGCTGTCCGCGGCGTTGGGCTTGGCACTGAAAGAAAGAAAAATCATGCTCTTCATCGCCAGTGTAAACTCTAGCATAACTCTCGCATAATTGAACTCTCTGACATAATTGTCGAACAAAATGTTGGTTGTGACCGACATATCATGACCAGGCTTCCCGAAGCATACTTCGAAGCTGGTTTCAGCTCTGAGCAGTATTCCGTATAGACCTATACAATCACCGAAAAAAAAACACCCACGTCATTGGACATTTACAGCTCATAGCTCCACCGCCACCGACGGAAATCAAATGTTGAGACTTTTCTGTAGAATGCTGATACATTAGTAAAAGGACTTTAGAAAAATACTGATTTGTGTGACTGATGGGTTTGTTGTCTGCGAAATGCTGAGAAAGGACGTGCTTCGTCGAAACCAAGAGGCCGCCTAGCACGACCTCCCAAATCGAGAGTACAACAGACCGTACAGGCGTACTTCAGTAATGTTCGGCAGCGTCAGCATGCAGCAATATGATTGGTTTTGGCAACATGACACGTACGTGTACACGCTTAGACAGACTGCAATTTTTGAGCTGGTTGTTTTTACATTAGAGTATAGGGTACATGGCCTGATCAATTATTGTTTCCTCCATGGGTTAACTTGACTACTTCGTTAGATATACTGTGTGCGGAGAAATGGGGAAATGTCTTCCCAATACAGAATAATGTGATCGAAAACTGGATTGTAGCTTTGAGACTCATGACTCGGACTCAACAAAGATGACCCAGGACTTGAAATCGTACTCGATATTGTTTCAAGTCTGTTTTCTTTGGCCCCAGGGTGCGGCCTACCTTTACAGAACAGCGTTCTCAAGCTTTTAATGGACTACTTCCCCGACGACTTCGCCTCCGTAAACGGCATCGGCCTGCTGGGGGGTTCCGTGGGCATGATGGTGCTCCCCCCGGTAATGGAATGGCTGGTGTCTGTCTACGGCTGGAGGAACGCCTTTGGACTCTTGGGGGCGCTGCAGTTCAACTACGTCATGTCCTCGGCGCTGCTCCGACCCCTAAGGAGTGCTGCCAAGTACGAACCGGTGCGGTCGCACAGCGACTACGACCGGGAGTCCGATTTAAGCGCGACCGAGGGTTCGGATCGAGTCAGCCGCCCTCGGGACGGGAGGGTGAGCAAATTCAGGGAGTTTCTGAGCTCCGTGGGCGAGCAGATGGACGCTGATGTGCTGGCCGAACCGGTCTTTCTCGTCCACCAGCTGATCTTTCTGCTGGTCGGCGGTGTGTACAGCGCGTGGCACGTGTTCCTGATACCGCACGGCTTGTCGCTGGGCTACGGGGAGGCTCCGTCCGCCTATCTGGCCACCTTCGGCGGCCTGGGCGCGCTGGTGGGGCGCCTGGGCCACGGCTTCCTGGTCGACCGCGGGCTGCTCTCCGCCTCCGGCCTCTTCGTCCTCTCCTGCCTCGTCTTCACCGCCTCCAGCTTGCTGGACCCCCTGGCCGTCTCGTCCTACGCGGCCCTGGCGACGCTGGCCTCGCTCTCGGGCCTGGCCATAGGCGTATTCTTCCCCCTGGTCTTCGTCCTGATGCGAGAGGTCACCGGGGATAGTCACATGGCGGCCTACTTTTGGGTGTACGTACCAATCGGCGTCGGCAATACTCTAGGAACATTGTTTGCCGGTGAGTTGACGAGTCACAATGAAGGTCTCTCTAAATGATGGCAATAATGCTATCCAAGCATGCTGCAAAGTTAGTATGTTACATTGCTAATGACGCAGGACATTGGTTAGTCGTTGCAGCCATTTTGACTTCACTTCTGATAGGTATATACGGACAAAATGATTATGGTGTGTTAACCTTTTCGAGGGCGAACAGGAATAGGTTTTGTCACACTGAAATCGGGGGCATCGAAACGCCGGGCATTTAGGGCTTTGTAACGCCTATAGGGTTTGTTCATGTGGCAGCCATCGGCCACCGTACAAACCCGTGTACGGTTTCTTGGTTTCGTTTCGAAGCACCTCGCACTATGAACATTTATGAATGTCATTTAGCCGTGGAAAGAAAATTCACCGTGTTTCCACCCCTATTTAATTGCACACAG